>JADDOH010013480.1:0-53029 GCA_016648135.1 Agrypnia vestita | reverse complement strand
TTTTACGACTCAGTAGAAATACGCTGGTACCAGTGCAAGATGCGGCGTCTTCCTGCGTTTCTTTTACCACTGATTTTCCCCTGGATGATGAGTTGGTTGAGACTTTACTTTATTCCTTTCATAATATGTCTTAGCTTTCCTCAAAATTCTTCACTCGTAACATTCTTAATTCTCGGATTAGTGTCCGTGCCATAAAATAATGTAGAACAATAGCTTGTTGGTCTTGTGGTTAGGACACTCGCCACGTGATCCAAAGGTCGCTGGTTCGAACCTCACTCCAGACTGTCAAGTTAGTCCTATTTTCGTAGAAAAAGCGTTTAGTTTAGTTTGAAAATAGTAAGAATATTGATGTATTCCGTGTTCGCTTCTTATTTAAAAAAAAAATAGAACATAGTTGTTGGTACATATTTTTGCAAGGTTTTTAACATTTTCTTCTACGTATGGTTTTTTATTTTTTATTTTAATTATTTGAATGATTATCCATTGTTTTACAAAAGATAAGTCAAAAATATTGTAAAAAATTCAAATTTTGATATTGCGTAACTCCATAACATATTATTAGAACGTTGTTGCTTGGACATTTTCGACTCGTAATAAGGCAAGAATCTACCTGTGAAATATTGCCATCTACATTATTAGCTATAAAATAGCAGTAAAGACATTATTATTAACCTTCAACTGTGGTCATGGGGTCTCAGAGACCCCATTTTTATTTCATGTCAGAATTTTCATTTTAGTTACTTAGAAGTTTATTATTTGATTATTAATAAAAAGTTTAATTATTTTATTCCTGGAAGTGAGTTAATGTCATCAAAAACTTAAAAATGCCGTATTTTTAATTTTTTGTTCAAAAAAGTCATATTTAAGTTGATTAAAGATATGTATTTTTTTTCATTAAAATCCACATATCAAAGTTATTACATAAACTTAACCCAAATTCCTAAAACATCCAATGAATTTCAGCCATGAATAACAGCGGTCTCTGAGACCTCGCATTCACGGGAGTGTAAACAAATGACGTCCATATTTAAAGGTTAATTTTTATTGCTATCCTAAGAATAGGGAGGGGATATATTACCAAAATGCCTGTTGTAACATCCATAATAAAAAATAAAATTATCGGCGCAATACTCTAACATTCTTATTATTTAAGTATTATTATAACTACTCTATTCAGATACAGTCCTCGGTATTGTATGGATATAAAAATATACAATAAAGTGTACAATTTCTCAGTTTCTACGATTAAAATTTTATTAATCAAAAAGTTATAGCCGAGCAATTAAAATTTAAAATTGGTACACGCCATTAACCGCGAGAGAATGTAACCTTTAACGGAATAGTGAAATTAAAATAAACTTTGTAATGCCAGTATATTTTAATTCCTAAGCTTAAAAACAGAAGTCATGGTGTTTTCAGAAATGGCGCCACTTAATATTTCAACGGGCTTATGGTATGTAGACTTTCTGTTCTAAAAATGAACTGGGAATTCGAACCAAAGTATGCCCAGAGATGGCAGCACATTCATTTGCAGTCCATTAGTGGAACGTTACTAAGAAAATGGTGTAGTTTGGAATTTATGTGTGGTATCACTACTAGTAGTATCCCGTTGGTCAGAAATATTTTTAAAAAATGCAAACTTTGATGTCGCTGCCACCTCAATTGTTGACATTTTACACAAAGTGTAAAGAATATTTTCTAATTTTCTATTCAAAATTGAATGAAGAAGACTCTTCGGAAGTTTTTGCTACTAGCTACTAGGAATGTCGATTTACTCTAAAAGAAATCGATCTCCGATTCGATTCAATCGATCGAACATACCAGAATCGATTCTCGATTAAATCGAGCATTAAAAGTTCGATTTTCGATTGATCGTTGATGATTTCAAACTTTCCTATAAGTCAGTCATTACATTAATAAAATGTTGAATTGATAAAATTTTATTAAATTACAATAACAATTAATTACATTTTCCAGTATTTTAAGTCGAGTGACTTTAAAAAAATAAATTTAAAAATAAATTCACAGCAAACATTAGATTAGACACAGGTGTTTACAGGTTAGATCAGAAGTGACAATGACATTTTTTTATTACTAGGTAACGCCCATCTTTGGATGCGTTCATAAATATTTATTTTATGCGTTCGTTTAATTTATCGATCAAGTACGATCGATTGTTTTTGCGTTAAGATAAGATAGATCGAATCGATGTATTGATCCTTCGAATCGATCTTAAAAATCGATTATTTTACTCTAAATAATCCATTTTCGATTAATCGATTTCAGATCAATGCCTATTAACTACGAGATACCTGTATTTAATATATTGTCACAAGATTCCTCAAACAGGAATAACTACATATTATCGAAGATTTCCAAACACTCTGGATTTTTTGGAATAAATTGGAAACACATAGAAAAATTGTAGAATACACGGAAGTAAACGAGAAGATACCAGAAATCGAGGACCTTGTATATACGTCATCACTACGAGTAATTTAGTGTTTAACCGCTAGTGTAAACCACAGAAAGCGAACGGGCGATCCGAACGAGTATAGTCAGCTAGCGAAAAAAATGTATCAGAATATCTTCTTCTTCTTCTTGGGTCCTATTCGTCCATCCAATGTTATCTTATCATGTTGGCTATAGTCACTATTTACTGCGACCCTTAATAGCTCTACAGCAGACTGGTCAAACCATTGTCTCAGGTTTTTCAGTCCTTCTTCCGGGGTCTCGACTACCGCCAATCTTCCCTTGCATTATGAGATGCAAGATCACACGTCCGAGGTATTCAAGGTTTTGGATTTTTATTACATTAATTACTTATTTTTCTTCATTTACTCCGACTATGACATCGTCAATCGTAACTCTGTTTATCCAAATTATTTGGTAAGCGTCCATGCTTCTATTCGAAGTACCTACGCGTGGATTATTCTCTAGCGCGAAATGCGAAATAGAGCTCCGTTTGAGTTTGCGTTCAGCGTCTCGCGAATAAAAGTTTCGCATCTTCATCCGCCGATGGGGGTGCACCTGAACGCGTCGGAGTCGCGCATCAGGCGGCCGACGCGGCCGAACGCACCCCGCGGAAGCCGAGCGGCGGCGGAGGCGGCCGAGCGGCCCCGACCGAGCAGCGCCTCTGGAGAGCTTTAAGCGAAGATCAATAGATACAGATGGCCGCGTGCCAAGATGCCGGCGGGCCCGTCCGGCCGCGGACTGCACTGCCCGCGGCTGCACCGGCCGCCCGGGGCCGCATCGGGCCCATCGGGGGGGCCCGCCGCGGAGCGGCCGCACCGGGCGCGCGGTCGGGGGCGCCGTTTTAGGAAAAAAATAAAAAATTTGTTCAACGGAAAACTGCTGTTGCGCATTATTAACAGAGCTATAGGTCGACCACAATAAAAAGAGCTAGCTTTGTCCGGTAAAAAAAAGCGGAGGAAAGTTGCCTGGCAAGGCCGTATTGCAAGCCTCGATATGATTTTCCACATAAATATATATTTTTTACTTTAAAAAAGGTTACTTACTTTCTAGAAAAAAGTAACCCATAAAAAAACAAGTTTACAATACTCCATTTCTCATTTTCGGGTTTCGTGTCTACTGTATGCGTCGGGATCTCCGTACAACTTACTGAATTATATGAAAAGACCATTAAAAATTTGAAAAATAGAAAATTATATTATAATTATTATATTTTTTCAACGAAAATTTGATAGATCTTCTTGATCGTCGCCACGAGTCTACTTGCAAAGTTTCAGCTCGATTGGATCACGGTAAAAGGGTTAAAAATCGATCCAAAGTTTTTTCGTCAAGCAAACAAGCAAGCAGACGCCACGAGTTAAAAGAAAGGAAGTAAAAACTTATTTTGTGTTCATTTTTTGCACCGTAACAACACACATATTTTCTGCGCACATTCTTTTGAATGCGGTCTAGCTATAGTTCGCAATTCTTCACATTAGGTAGATTTCTGCCTGAATTCTAAAAAAATTCTAAAATGTTCTTACATTAATATTGATGTGGGGATAAGCAACTTCCTGATTTTTTTTTATTAAATTTATACATATTTTTTTTATTACAGATCGTGCCCAGCCTTATACAGCTTGTCGGCACGTTTCTTTTCCATTTTCTTGCGTAAGTACATTGCATATTTAGTTGTAATGTTTCTGACTTGTCATCTCGTCTTCTTCTTCCTTGCACTGTCCCAACAACTAGGTAGGCTGTTGGGGTCGGCTCTGCCATCTCTTAAACGTCCGACAGTCTTTAAAATAACTCGTATCGAATAGAGAAAACTCATTCGCTTTGATACAAATCAATTAAAATGATTTCAAATTATACCGTTAAGATTCCTTAAGGCCCACACCTTGAGGCAACAACAAATACTTTTTTTTTAATTGACGTAATTATAGCACATATTTGGGGTATAAAAGCAAAGGCAGCAATACACAAAAATATATAAAAAAATGTTTTGAATGCATTCATCGGGGATTACTAATTTTATGTATCTATCCCTTACAAAATCATTATTCTATGTTTCCTATAAAATCTTGAATTCAGTACATTAAAAATTAGTAGTCCTCGGTGATTGCATTAATTTTTTTTAATATTGCCGCCTTTATATGAGCTACATTCGTTTTATTGTCATTGGTTAATAATTTTCATTGACAAACTATTTTGAAAATTTCAAAATGGCGGAGTTACGTGCTGTCCCGCAAAGTTCCTCCGTCACGCGCGCAGCGGCGGAGATAATGATGTCGCCAGGGTGTGGGTTAAATTTAAAAGTTAATTTTTTTTCTTGTTAAATGGTATAATGTCTATAATGGAACATATCGATAAAAATAAGATTTTTTTGTGCAAACGAGATCAATTTGAAAATAATTTTCCTTTTTTACTGGAAAAATTGGTGTTAGAAATTCATATTAAGCAAACGCCGCATTTTATTTTTGAAAAATCTAGTTTTGTCGCAGAAAATGTTATCAGTAAAATTTGTGCAACAAATTTGAACATCGGCCGAATAGTTTTCGAGATATTTTCTCCATCGTATCAGTCTGAAAAAGGAGAAAAACTTAAAATAAATTATTCACCTACAAATTACTATAATTCAGACAATCGTTGAAATTTTTGAAAGAGTGATGACTCAAATTATTCTTACAATTTCAATCTCCAATATAAAGCAACACAAACGCTTTTTGAAAAGGTTACAGTGCTGGGTTAGCGAAATTTACCGGCGACGAGCAATCTTTCTCATGGCCTCTATTGAAATTTGTGTCTAATTTTTGTACGGAAAGTTATCAAATTAAAATTAAATCTTCAAGTTCCATATTTTTAAAACACACTACCATACTAATTTTTCAAACGAACCGTACGGCTTAATCGCTATCAACCCCCGAGCAGCAATTTCGTCGGAGTGTCCTCTTGAAAGCAGCGTACCTACACCGCAAATTATACTTTAGATTCGAGTAGGTACAAATATTTTTTCAGTCTTCTATATGTATATATTGACTATGCGTATCAATAAAAAAATTCCATGTATCATTTGCTCGAAAATAATTACGAAAAATACACCCTCGCACTGCGCACGAACCGTGGCCTGGAGCCTTAAATTATTAAAACTTAACTGTTCGAAGAATATGTTTTCTTCTTCTGTATGAAGGCTTGAACTTTGTGGTGACATTATTATTAAAATAAAACACAAATTACTTTGTTTTCACCACTATATTAGATTAAAAAATCTACATGTTTCGAGAACAATGTTCTCTTCCTCAGGATTATTGTGTACTAACGATCTTAAAAGTTGAAACAAGCAAATGTGTTACGGTGAAGGGGCGGTTGAGGGGGTAGGTGAGGGGAGGGGGGGGGGTTCGAGGTGTTAATTATTATAGGCCAATTGGAATGTTAAGTGGAAAAATATTCACCTAGTGCTTGTTTCAACTTTTAAGATCGTTAGCACACAATAATCCTGAAGGAGAGAACATTGTTCTCGAAACATGTAGATTTTTATAAAAAACTTGTTTTAGAATTGGTAAAAACGTAACTATTGATTTAAATGTTTTCGAATCGGCGTCTTTCGACGATTCGAAGACATTTATCACCGCAGCATCGCAGACATATGATGCGACAAATCAAAAAACGTCTGCATTTTCAAAAAAAGTCATATGCCTTGCCTACCTACTTTAATTTTTTATCGATTTTCGGTCTAAAACGGTTCCGTATTCAAAAGTTTCGAAACTGTACAACTTTGACAGCCGCATTAGATGTCGAATGAATGAATGTGTTTTTTTGTTTTGAAAACGAGTATCTGACAATTATGTAGTTTTTGCAACAAATAATTTCTCGAATATCACTTTTAATCGTTTTTGGCATGACAAACAAAAATTATTAAAAAAACATCAACAATAACATGAAATACAGAAATCTGTACGAGAAGCCACTTATTGGCATTTCGATTAGGTACACAGCTAAAATCGTAATTCAATAAACAATTCTAATTTTCAATTCAATAACCAATCATTCGTCAGCTTTGCAATTGAGCATCTTTATGATTGGTACCCGATTCAAAATGATCGACAATACATAATTCATATTACTGGAACACTAATTTCAAGTGAATACATTTTTGAGAGTTCAATGGATGCGTGCGCATTTTTTGGTCTCGCATCTCCGCTACATGCCGCGCATGTGTTGCATGCACAACTACTATGCAACTGACAATCGTGCATCAGATGACGTATGAATGTGGATGAGGTGGGAGTCATGCCGGAATAGAAGAGTGTGGCTCTCTATCCTGGCGAGCTATTTATATATCTGGATAAGATTTCCAACATTGTTAAGATCTGTATTTCTATTCCAGAGGTCATATCGGGACTTGGACGGGACATACGCTTGTGAGTTTGTCCTGCCCTGGGATTCATCCGGGACCACCGCGGCTAGAGCATTCTGAAGAATGGAGTCTGGTGCTAGTTGAGATGCCCCTCATCGAGCTCAGGAGAGAATTTCAATGCATTCTTCTTTGACTGTACGTATACATAATTATATGTATAAACTTATTTATATTATATGAAAAATACTTTTAAAAAGAGTTTTTACGAGTGGTTATACAGGTGTAACAGAGTTAGTCCACAATACTTTACAGGTAGATTCCTGCTTTAATTATGAGTCAAAAATATTCAAGCAACCATGACCTAATATCAATACGTATGGAGATGTACAACATCAAAGTTTGCATTTTTTTTTTAATATTTCTGACTTATTTTTTGTAAAACATTAGACTTTCATTATAGTAACTTATATAGAATACGAAAAATTTATTCCCTTTGATACAAGTCAAATGAAATGAAAAAACCCTACAATTCTAATAGGAAAAAACATTCCAATAGAAATTTCTGCGGGATTTTATAATTTTATTTAACTTGTATGAAAACTAACGAATTTTTCGTAATTTAATATAAGTTACTGTAATGATAGTTCAACATTTATCCATCAACATATTGCATCCGTAACTATTGATATTAGGTCACGGTTGCTTGATCATTTTCGACTTGTAATCAAGGCAGGAATCCACCTGTAAAGTATTGTAGACTAGATCTCTTACATCCTGTGTAGATGTATATAGATTTTCTTTTCATTTAAGAAAGACAATCGAATAAGTGTGTAGGCCGTGTGCAGGAGGCACATTTTTTTGTATGTTATACCTGTAAACACCAACACAGCCAAACAATGTGCGTCATACGCACGGCTTACACATACTAATTCAACGATCTTTCTTAAATGAAGAGACCTATATTTAGTGTATTAAGTTAGAAAGTACAATTTTGAGACATCAACGTTTGAAGTTACAAATTTATTTATCAAATTGATTTTAAATTCATTGTTTTATGATATTTTTTAATATCGTAAGGATTTGGGTTGTCTTACATGCAAAAAATACAAAATTACTATGAAAAATGCTTGTGCATGTCAGCAGGTCTCAAACCTGCTCAGTGTGAACTAAATGATTAAAAATACTTTAAGTTTAATGGTGTAAATAAAATCAAAAATAGTTTTGATATGAAAAATATTCATCTTGAAAAATATTAAATCAAAATAATACACTAATGCACCAAAAATTAACATCACGTCGATGCATAGAGAAAGCTGTCGACCTCTTAAAATTTTTTGAAAATACTTAAGTGATGCATCACGGTGGAGAAGTTTCATAGTGCTGATTAATATACTATGTCGTAACATTTAACTAAAATATAGACCAAAACTAATAAATAGGTGAAAAAAAAATGTTGAAATCTGTTAATAAATAACAGAGAAAAAGAATATTAAAGTTAGTGTATTTGAGGGCGGAATGATTGACCTCCAACTCACCTCTGATGCCACACATCCGCATAGCCGGGCGCCGGGGCACAAGCCGCGATGTGCACCGGGTACGAGAGATGATGTCATGCCACTCCACCAAACGGAACTAAATTATTCATGCAAAACGACAATTTTAACGTGATGTCTTAATTTTAATTATAGACTTCTATTCAATTTTACACAAACTTTTATTTCCCTTCATTGAAAAAAAATAGCAAACTTCTCCATTGCGAAAAATCAGTTATCAATCATCGATACAGTTACATACAAATCTCAAATAATGGTTATTGTGGAACCGGTCAAAACACCATACTAGTCTTCAGTGATGGTATTTTGAACCAAGTTTTTGCAAAACATACAAAAAAATGCTACTGAATTTCTTTTAAAAGCTATCTTAAACCTTCAATCTGGCATTCATTGCTTTCAGCAACTTAGAAGAAGACACGCAAAGCAGCATTTAAGCATCTGGAAGACACGGAGTGACTCCTCAGCAAAATGGGACTATAGTTTGTATAAACTTATGTCTTGAGAGTAGCTGTAGAGGTCCCACAATTACTTCTGCATGGTTTGTTTGAGCACTATCTATTGCATTTTATGTGCAGAGAAGATTAAACCAAACGAAATGCAACCGACTCTTTACATCCAAGAAAAACTACCACCGTGAAGATGCACCCTCAAGATAACTGTAATGTTAACTGAATAAATGCATTTATACTATTTGAATGTGTTTTTAATCCGTGACTGCTTCCTGACAGATGAAGAAGACGTAGCAGCCAGGTTGAAGATATGAAGATATACAGCTGAAGTAGGCAGTTCCCGATTAGAGTCCAATATGGGTTCATGAGTTATCGACTCGTGGATTTCTATATAGATATCGCTGCCTATCATGAATAATGGCCCAACTCAAAAATCAATTTTTATTCCATAGAGTGATTAAAAACTTTAAAAAAATATTTTTTGTCTTTTAAAATATGTAATAAACAAAAATTCATTTTTTATGATAAATATATTCACGTATTCATTCGTGATAAACTTATTCACAATGAACATTGGAATGTTCCGAGCATTGTCCTCAAATGAAAAATTAATTATTTTGGAATAGGCCATTATTGATATGACAGACATAGTGACTATGTCTTTGAAGACATAAGTCACTTTACATTAGATTCACCTCTCCTCAGGTAATTGCTATTACTAAGAGAGGCCTTTAACTTGAGTAGCTCGTTGGTCTTGCGGTTAGGACTCTCGCCTCATGATCCAAAGATCGCAGGTTCGAATCTCACTCCAGACAAGCAAGTTAGTCCTATTTTCATAGCGCAAGCGTTTAGCTTAATTTGAAAATAGTAAGAATATTGATGTGACACGAATTCCGTGTTCGCATCTCTATTTTTTTTAAAAAAAAAAAAACTTGGTAAGTGATGTTAAAAAGATAAATCCAGTATTCAAGGACTTCTCGGCTCTCTGGACGATTCTAAAAATGGTTATGTATTAACAAAAACAATCACTCGTACTGTCAGATTAAATATTCAAATATTATTTTTTACGATATATTTTCAAATATACATACAAAAATAACAATTAAAATTGTGCTAGAAAATTTCACAGTGTACAGTTTAACAAATCACGTAATTATTTGCATAAAATCAACAGGTAAAAGATTTCATGTCTATATAACAAACATTATTCAATATTATTCAGTAAAATATAAAAAATGTTTTTTATTTAATATCTGTATAAAATGTGAGTTTCAAATTAATAAAGAACAATTGCAAACACTGATATTGATTAAGATAAATTATAGAAGTCTCACAGAGATGGAGCTATTCATGTGGGAAACATGTATGGAAGTCTTTATATGGCCACCGGGAACATGACCTGTATGAACTGGCTTGGGAGACGCTTTACACAATGCAATATTCATCAATTCCACTGCAAGAACACCCACACATCAAATTTTCTAAAGTCGTATATATCGATGGCTCACAGGCGAAAAGGGATAACCGCCATTTGCCAAACTTGAGGATTGAAATGACTAAAAGCTGTATTTCTAAATTTTCAAGATTTCGGAAGCAATAAAAATAATTAATGATTTTTTTCATCTTTTTTTAACGTTTAACCTCTCTCCTGTAAAGTTTGTCGAATGGCGATTATCCCTTATTGCCCGATAGCCACCGACATGTTTTTAATCTGCTTTCCTTCAAATATTTGGAGGTACAATGCCAGAGCCATCTGTGTTCGATAATGAATAATTCCCATAATCCGATAATGAATAAATCATGAGTGAGAAATCCTTCGATAACATGAAGCACCTATTAAAATTTAAATGACTTGGACACTTCCTGCGATTGCCAGAGGGTCCCGGGCGCATCTTCTTGGCAACTTGAAGGTGGATTACCCCCAGTTGAGGATAAAGCACAAAATCTTCATGAGGACAGATTATACCTTGATTGGTCGTCGAATACTGAAACAGCGTAAGACAGGGAAAGATGTAGACCCACGTCGACCCTCTTATGTGACAAGGGGATGAAAGTGATAGATAACTAATGTACAACAGAAGATATTTTCAATCATATATAATGGAAAAAGTTCAGAATCATACAGGTATTGTATCTTGTAGCTAGTAACAAAAACGAGTCTGTCTTCTTCATTAAATTCTGAATAGAAAACATTTTTTTTACACTTTTTTTATCAATATTTCTGGTTTATCTTTTTAAAACTTTAGACTATTACAAAAGTAATTTATATTGAATATTAAAAATTAATTTCCTTTGATACGACTCAAATAAAATGATTAAGGTTTTGTTCTGAATATAATTAATCAAATTACTTTGTTTATCACAACTTAATTTTTGGTAAAACCAACTGGTCTCCGAAACAACGTTCCTCCGCCAAGGTATATTTAATGCTAATTAAACTAGAAAGCCTACAAATAGAAGCACTGGAAATAAAGAAAACTATAAATAATAGTGAATCTATTATAAATAACCAAAAAAATCCATCTTACAGTCCTATCTTGAATATGTTCCCTTTCACCTTATCACCTGTCTCTTTCTCACCTTCCACTATTTACCCCCATTTGGACACTTTACACTGAGGTATGATTGTTCATAATTTTGTAAAGTTTAATTAGTATTAAGTATACCCTGACGAAGGAACGTTGTTTCCAAAACCGGTAGGTTTTACCAAAAATTAAGTGGTGATAAACAAAGTTTTTTGTTTAATTATATTCATAATGAATAACCACAGAATAATAGCAAAATACAATAGTATAAGGTTTTGTTCATTCGGGTCATTTTATTTTATTAAAACAAAAATGAATTTTTAATATTCACTGTAGTGATCAGGGGCGTGCAGTGAGAACAAGAAGCATGACTTTTCCAAATATATTTTGAAAAGAAATCGAAATAAGAGATATATCTCGTAATATTCCAATCACAGTAATTAGCATATTATTCAGATTTTAATATTTCTTAATATTCTGCCAAATAAATATTTAATTTCAATATTTATTTTCAAAATATGTCTAAATTTATTTTAAGTCATGCTTCTTGTTCTCACTGCACGCGCCTGGTAGTGATTGTCTACAACGTTTTACAGAAAATAAGTGTGATACAAATTACAAATAAGTCACAAATATTTTTTTAAAAAATGCAAAATTTGATGTCGCTTATCTCCGTAACTGCCGGCATTCCATTCAAAGTGTAAACAACATTTACTATTCGAAATTGCATGAAGAAGACTCCCCCGATGTTTTTTCTACTAACTACGAGATACCTGTATAATTTTTGTAAAAATAATGCTAAAATCAGAATTTAAAAAAAAAATTAAACCACTTGACAATGAAAATTGTGATTTTTAAACTAATTATATATCTAATATTATTTACATCAACTTTTGTGTATAGAGAGTTATGAATAACAGAAATTTGTACTCTGAATATTCTAGTGTCTCTATAAGGTGTACATAATCAGATTTGAAATTTGTCATAATTTTTATTCCAACACCTAAAAACAATTAAAAATCTTCATCATGTTTAACCTTTTAAATGCCAAAGGTTTAAAAAATTGATTAACATACGAGTTTACACAGGATTCTACTTTGGGCACTCAAAGAAAAGGTTATTTTTACTTCCATTCTTTTAACTCGTGGCGTTTGCTTGTTACTCCCTTTCTTTTAACTCGTGGCGTCGGATTGCTCGCTTGTCTGACGAAAAAACTTTGAATCGATTTTTAACCCTTTTCCCGTGATCCAATCGAGCTGAAACTTTGCAAGCAGACTCGTGGCGAAGATCAAGAAGATCTATCAAATTTTCATTAAAAAAATTAATGATTATAGTATAATTTTGGGTTTTTCAAATTTTTAATGGTTTTTTCATACAACTAAGTAAATTGAATGAAAATACTCCGACGCATCTGGTAGACACGAAACCCTAAAACGAGAAAGGGAGTATTGTAAAAACTTGTTTTTTATGGGTTAGTTTTTATGAGATTATGTAGGGTTTTTATGCACTTTTAACATACAAAAACACCATTTGAATACAACTCCTTGGTTAGTAGGTGTGTGTGCACTGGTGTTGAATTTTAAAAATGGGCCATCTAAAACAGAAAAAATTTGAATTTCTAGGTTCAATATAGCACTAGCAATTCATAAAAAGCGCCTAAAGTAGAATCCAGCCTTAATTGCAGGTTTCAATACAGCACAAGGTTTAACCGTCCATAAAATGATGGGAATTATTATCCATACACAGCTTAATCATCTTTAATCTCTGCAAGGTCGATGAGCTAAACACACATGGTTTGACGCATAAACACGCCCATGGCATTTAAAGAGCTAAAACCCTTCCTTTACACAGTTTACAAGTTCAGAGTTCATATAAATTTAAAATATTAATACAAACAACTATAATCTTCAACTAACAACATCAAATATGCTCACATTTATAATATCAAACATATTTTCATAGTCATCCAAATCCAAAAATATATTAAATGCAAGGCATAGGGGAGCGTCCATAAACCACGCGGCCTGATAAAGGAGAGGGGTTAGGTGGAATGCTACGCTGGGCTACGTGAGGGAGGGGGGGGGGGTCAGAGTTGAGCTACACAACTCTTTCATTTATTTTATTTGGCACAATTAAAACGGTACAAAATATGCGAATTAATAGGAAAAAGACTAACCCATAAAAACCAAGTTTTTATTTTACTCCCTTTCTTTGTAAATTAAGCTTACCATCATGTAATTAAATAATTGATTGACTGAAAATGAAACATGTCTAGACAAATATCTATGGCAAAAATCTCTAAAAATATCTCTTTATTATTTGATTTCTTCCCAAAAAACCGAAGTGTGCTGTCATCTGTGAACCAATTGTCATAAATTTTCGAAATTCGTAGTTAAGTACCTATTATACCTACCGACGGAGTAATTCAAATTTTACATATTCCGTGACGTTATCGGGCCGCCGTTGGTAGTAATCAAACTTTTGTAATGATTCCAATTTGAAAAAACCATTAAAATTTCTAAAAATCCAAAATTATACTATAATTATTTTTTTTTAACGAAAACTTGATAGATCTTCTTGATCGTCGCCACGAGTCTGCTTGCAAAGTTTCAGCTCGATTGGGTCACGGGAAAATGGTAAAAAATCGATCCAAAGTTTTTTCGTCAGACAAACAACTAACCAACCCGACGCTACGAGTTAAAAGAAAGGGAGTAAAAACTATGTTCCACTCGGGGGGGTGAGAGAAGGGGGGTCAAATCAAAAGCCATGTTAGAGCTACATGGAAAGGAGGGATACAAAAGAGTTCAAAATGGAACCGCATGGCTTATGGACGCTCCCTAAGGAAACACGCCAATTGGATGTTATTTTTCTCTCAAATTACTAAGGCATAAAACTTAAAATTAAAAAAAAATTATTGCACATTTATTTTACATAATATCAATCGGGCCTCTTATATTAGATTTTAAGATAAGTTGTGTCGATTTTTCCCAAAAGAATGGGAGAAGATGATAAAACAAAAAAAATAGTCATGTATTTTTGAATGTGAACAGGAGGTGTCGAAAGTGCTCACTTTTGTCTTCTTGACATTCCATTTTGAAGGCCTGTAATTGAATAAAATAATAAATGTAGCCAAAAAGCAAACACAATATTTCAAATGGAGTAAAATTTTCTCGCTTTACCAATTTGTTTTACTTTTGGTGCGCATTTTAAAATTTGAAAAAATCCGGCACAACTTGTGAAACTCCTAATATAAATATTTCAACAATATGAAAATGTAATTTATTGTTTCGGAGGTAAGTTTATAGAACTATAATCACAATATGGAAAAAAAAACACTTGTTTTTAAGTTCTGCAGTTTTTGAGTTTTGTAGGGTGCGTTTCGCTTTATGAGTAGGGAATGCCATCCCGATCCCGCGAGATCTCGAGGCATTTTACGAGATTAATCCCGAACTGTAAAATAGGACAAAATTATCGGGATATCAGGATTGATCAACTTTTTTGTGTTTTGTATGTTTAATTATCTATGTCTATAGAGCTTTTAGTAAGTACTTAAACTTATGTTCATGTCACATTCAAATAATGAAAATGGCTTTGAATAACATTTGCTGTATTTTATCAACCTAACATAGCAATAAAAACTACTACTAACTCTACATTGAGTACATTGACTAACTGATACTTGGAAAAACGCCTACAAAAACTTGAAAAAATGAATATTTTATTAAAATTGCTGATATAAAAATACAAGGTGTTGTCTTTAATTGCTATTCAGCTCTATAAAAAAAAAAAAAACAAAAGTATTCAGGATCCTGATCCCTAGGGATCCCACGGGATTGGAAATTCTAATCTCGAGAGATCCCAAAAGGGCAATCCTGACTCGGGATTGCATTCCCTACTTATGAGTGCATTATCGATCTAAATATTTTACATTCAACAACTTTTATTATATGAAAACTATTGAAAGGGACTGCTATATAACTTAAAGAATTAATGTGGATTTTTGTATTTCTGGAGAAATTGTTGAGCGTTAAATAGATAGACTAATAATTTCCTATAGATAAATAGAACTAAAAAAAAGTGTGTTTTTATTTTCTTCATTTAAATAAAATATTTAGTAAGTATTTTCCTTCCTAAAGACTTTTCAAAAGCATCACAGAATCAAGTACTTATAACATCAAATGAGGTACAGTTAAAATTCCTAACTATTCTCGCCAACTACGATGCGAGATTCAAATTGAAATGCTTTTTTTTATGGTGGTTCAGCGACTTGAGCGTGACGTACGAACTGGCGCATACGTCGCAGACGTGCGGCTTCATGCCGGTGTGGACCAGCTTGTGTACCTTGAGCCCCGTAATGTCCTTGCTCATGTAACTACACTGGTTGCACGCAAACGTCCTTACTTGCGAGTGCTTCAGCATGTGCCTCTTCAGGTTGCTGGGCCGTCCGCAAGTGTACGAACACTCTGGGCAAGAGAAAGGCTTTTCGCCGGTGTGAATAATTTTATGCGTTTTGAGGTTGTTGAAGAAGTTGCTGGAGTAACCGCATTCATCACAAACAAACGGCTTCTCCCCCGTGTGCGTCTGCCGGTGACTCTTCAAGTTGCTCAGCTTCCGACACGTGTAGCCGCACTCTTCGCAGATGTACGGAGTCTCTTCGCTGTGGGTTATCTTGTGCGTGTTCAGATCGCTCAATCTTTTACTGACGTGGTTGCAGATATCGCAAATGTACACGGATCTCTCGCAGTCTCTGTCCAAGACTTTGGGAAATCTCCGACGTTTGAAGTCGTTCCTAGGGAAGTTGTACAGTTTCTTGCCGGTAAGATTGGCAGATATAATACAATCTTGTTTGGTGTCGAAATAATTGAAACAACTCGTATTTTTTAATAAAGAAAAGGTGTGCACTTCCGGCGAATCGCCACTGCTGACGTATTTATTAAAAGATTCACTAAAATTTTCTAAAGCATTAGCCGTATGTGTTTCATCACGCAGTTTTTTGCTAATACCAATTTCTACATTAGACTCGAGTTTAATAATTTGTTCGCTTGTTAGATATTTTGAAGTGACAGTTTCATCGTCACTTTTGCAGGCAACGGATGAATGGTTCCGTTTGATTATAAGTTCCAGTGGCTCGTGATGTTTAGAAGTTGGAAATGGTTCAGATTGAAAATCTCCATCTTCATCCGAATATCCTTCTTCTTTAATATTGCAGCCGTAGTCCACGGGTACAACAAAACTCTGAAAAAAATATTAAACAAATTTTGCATTAAAATAAGTAAACATATAACACTCATTTTAAAGACTAATTCTCACAAATTCTATGCCTTACGGTAGTTTTTAGTTAATTATAATCAATGATTGTGTACAACCATAAAGTTAACTCTATAAACATCAAAAATATATTCTAAATGCTGTATTTACTAGGGGATTTAATTATGCAAGAACATGTACTTTAACTGCAGTATAAATGTGTTTTAAATATACTGGATGGGGACATACTTCCTCTGTGACCCAATCCCCTCTTCTAAAGAAGGGATTTAGTTCATCTCTGTACAATTTTGTACTCTGTAGTGCACTCATTGCATTCTTCTATATACTTTTTGTTTTATTCTCTTACAAATATTCTGTTAACCCACCTGTTATCGTTCACTTTACTTTATTTATTCTGTGAATCTACTATTTATTTGCATTATGTACTTTTAAAGGCTTTATGACCGTGTATTACTTAAATAAATTTCTGAATTATTTATTTATGGTTTTTGCTTTTAGTTTGTAGAACTCCATGTTTATTTTTAATAAAATTTAAAATAAATTAAATTTTAATAAATATTATTATTAAGTTCTGCAGGTTGTGTTATTTTAAATGTGACAGGTGTTTCAGCTTGTAAGGCCATTATCAAACAGTCAAATTGTCAATTATCAATCAAATTAAGATTAATGTAAAGTAAGAGTTACGTGTAAGTTTTAAACAATGTTGGATAATCGTGGTCACCCTGACACAGGATTATCCTAGTGAGGGGGTACTTTCATCATTAATAAATACTGTTATCATTAACCCTTTAAATACCTGGAGCGTGTTTACGCACCAAACCACGTGCCTGATTACACTTACTTATCGACCTTGCAGATTATTGACAATTTTCAGGGGCATGTATTTATGTATGGAAGATATTTATGCTATCTGTGGAAGATAATTCCCAGCATTTTATAGACAATTAAACCTTACAGTTTTGTACTGAAACCCGCTATTAAATAGCGCGTTAGTAAGATTTTTTTAATCCCTAGCATTTAAAAGGTTAATAAATAAATACAAAAATAAAAATATTGAAAAATTTAAATTTGCTTTGTACTCCCTAAAATATGTCTCCTACTACAACCCATTATCTAGTGAAATTATCTCCAGCAATGAATAAAAAAATACCAAGCAAAAACTCGCAAAAAATACTTTCTGAACAGCTATATAAACCAGCAATGCTTTTCTCCATTAGAATATCTTTATACATTATCTGTATACAATTTTCCTTTCCTATAGCCTATTTTTGAATTTTTTTATTAAACCTTGTTCTTTGTAATAATGCTTTCTAACTGTAGCGTATAATATTGATCTTCCTGGAGTGTATTTTCTGACTCATTGGGAATAAAACATATTATTATAATAAATTTTTTGTATGATAATTAATCATTTTTGTGTTATAAGTAATTGAAGAAAAATTCATTAGTTTTTGCTGGTACTTATTAAAATCGCTAATTTATTGAGCCAAGAATGTTTAAGAACAAAAAAAATATTTTATCCGAAAATAAACAACGGAATAAGAAACGTCCACACTCACCCCGATCATTTGGACTTCATTTCTGACAGAGACATCCTTGACATTTGTTTTATTTAAAAATCTTTTTTCCGCGCAAGACATGTCCAGCGGCTCCTGCTTGACGCGCATCCCGGCCATGGTGGCGGCATGTCGGAAGGAGCCGACCGCCGAGCTGAAGCGAATGTTTATTTTTATTCGAAAGATAAAGAAAATAAACTGACAGCTCTCGGGGAAACGATAAACTGCAGATTGACAATATGTACAATTGCGCGCATGAATTAAACAATTGGAAATATTCGTACAATAATAACAAAGCTATTAATTGCTTACGCCTCCATCGTTTCCGTTCAAATCCAGTTTCCATCAAGCGGTCAAACTAGTAAAGCGAGAATGACGTATTTTTTGTTTTGATCGGCCGTCGGCCGACATTCTTTCAACTTTCTTCTTCTTCTAATGTCACTGACGTAGTGCTGTCAATCTCACTGCGGTAGGATATGGGTAGGATCCGAAACTGACGTTAGTAGTGTTGGTACATCGCAAGTGCATTTATTCAGCCCCTTAAAATATCTCTACAAATGAAAAAGACTAAAGTTGCGTTACAAATAATTTTGTTTCATGCGAAGATCCAGCGTGTGACGTCACTTGACCTAGACGACGCGGCTCGTGTTCGCTTACTGCCTGTGGCGCGACGATCTCGACTAGATCAAATGACGTCACGTAAATTTAAATAATCTATTTCTGTCATTTCTTGACAGATTTCAAAAAAATTTCACTGGTTTATTAGTTTTGATCTACATTTTAATTCCATTAAGTTAAATAAATCATTAAACTTCTCCATTCGACGTTCCCTACGTAAACTAAAATGTCTACAAAAAAATAATTTTACAGGAGAGCTGTTTGAAGTCTGGGTACTGACTAAGAGAAACAAGCGAGCACTGGACGTTTTTGAAAATAATATTTTGGACCGGTTCTAGATAATGGATTTTGGCGCAAATGTTACAAAAATGAGCCCTATACTTTTCTAGCCGTGTCATAAAATTAGGAAGACTTCGGTGGTTGGGTCATGTGGAGAGAATGATTGAATAACAAGCACCAAAGTCCCTTCTGAATCAAGCCCAATAGGGCGAAGGAACTTAGGAAGGCTAAAACTAAGATCGACTATTTCCTCAAAGACATACTATCTTTGAAGATTTTGGACTGAAGAGAGTTGACGCAAGACTGAGATCAGTGGGGAAGGCCTTGAGAAAGCCAAGGCCTACCTGGGATTGTGATCCAAAGTGATGATGATGATGACATACTTTATTGTGATGGGACTCATTGTTGGTTTATATTTTTAAACACGATTGAAGATTCTCAATTTTACAAATTACATGTTGCTTTTATAACAGTTTTCAATAGATTTTTTTTTTCTGTATGGTTTTATTGTACAATGTAATATTTATTACACAATTGTGTTATTCATAGTTCCTCTCCATTTAAGAGCATTGCTCTTGTGCTCGGACAAGGATCTATGAATTTACATTTAATTACTTACATTTTATTATTTTATATTATATTATGTATATATCTAGGATGAAGTAGTAGAAGGTAATGGTGTCTATTTCAGTTCATAAAGATGTTCTTTCAATTTTCTCTTCAATTGTTCTGTATCCTTTATCTTTTTCATTTCGATAGGGAGGTTGTTAAAAAATTTCATGCCTGAGTATATGAAACCTTGTTGATATTTTTTTGTATTGCATTTTGGGATTTAAAAATTGTCTCTTAACTTGGTGTTGTGTACTTACGATTAGATTACATACTTACGTTCCGGCACGCCGTTTTCTGCAGGGGTGGGCAGAGAGGATAGAGCGCCACACTCTTCTGTCCTGATACTCAACTCTCACCGTATTCACTTACAAGCTCGACGATTGTTGAGGCTCCTAACAGGACCATCATCCAGTATTTGGTTAATCTGGTCATGCCACGTCTCCCGCGGTTGTTCTCTCTTTCTGATACTGTCAATACTTGCGTCATATATTTTTCTTTACAATTTTTTCCTCATTCATTCGCTCAACATGCCCAAACCATCTGAACGACCCTTTTTTTATTCTATTAACTATGCTAAGATCAACCTTACATCCTTTCCTAATATCTTTATTCTTTACTCTATCGTAAATGAATTTTCCTCAGTCTAAGTCAAAGTGATCTCATCTCCATAATTTAATAACATTGTGCTACGAAAACTACATTGTTCCGGGCGCTGTTGTTTTTTTTCTATTTCTTGATATATTTTATAATATAATTTTGATGAAATTCTTAATGCATTAAAATGGTGATAAATTAAGTGCTTTCTGTTTTCATATGGACCCTGCAATTCTTCAGTACGATATTGCAAGTGCCAATAACTAACTTTAACATCAACACGCACTCATCACATCAGCTCTGATGATGGACCCTGCAATGGGATCCGAAACATCGGCCCGAAAGGTAGTAGCAACATGGCATAATACCCCAGAAAACACAAACCTGAAAAATCTCTAAATTGTTTTGTGGCACTTGTTTAAATAATTATATAACCTACAAAAAATATTTTTTGCATAATATTATGTAGGTAATGAAGGCAATATAAATTACCAAGGTTGATAAAAATCATGATTTTTTTAAAAATTGGATTTATTTGAGTTAAATCAGATTTTTTTTAATATTCTGAATTTTTTAATTTGGAAGTTAGTTATTGTTGAGAATAAACCAAGTAATTTTTAAATTTTTATTTATTATTATAATTATTAAAAGAATTGACAAAAATCAACATATGAGTTCTTCTAAAAAATCAGTAATTTTTTAAAAAACACAGTAACATATTTATTCACCCCTTTTAACAAAAAATTATCAAGAAAAATTAAAAAGACTTGTTTTTTGGGTTTCACCGCAGTTGCAGCCACTTATATGCACTTACATATAACTTAGATGTTATGTTTTTATTGGTTTTGTAATTTGGTCGAATTTAGTTTTTTCAAATGCTTAATCTATGCTGTGCACCATATTGAATGCCGAAAATATTCTTTTGACCCCAGCAGAAGAAGCAACTGTACTTAGCAGTTGCTCGATTATATCCAATTCTTCTTCAGTTATACATTTTTTCATATTATGTATTTCTACCCACCAGTCAGTAGGGGAGGTTTTCTGTATGACTTGTTTTTTGACTAGCTATGGAATCCCTTGACACTTTTTGGCTGATTTGGTTGCAGTAAAAAGTATTGATTTAAATCATTGATTTTTTTATAAATCACTTA
Organism: Agrypnia vestita; assembly: GCA_016648135.1. NCBI lineage: Eukaryota > Metazoa > Arthropoda > Insecta > Trichoptera > Phryganeidae > Agrypnia > Agrypnia vestita. The sequence continues at coordinate 31,616 of JADDOH010013480.1, read as the reverse complement.
ATTTTAATCGCATTTTAAGTCAAGTGATTTAAATCATCTCAACCATATAAATTGCATAATTTGTAGAATTATAATTATAATAAAGGTACATTTCACTTTTATAAGATTAAGAATACAATTTTTTTCACCACAAGGACATAGCATAAAATTCAAACTGATAAAAAAGTACTGCGCTAGTAATAACACATTTATATAGTTTAATAAATGCCAAAATTTTAATAAATAACTTTATTATATCTATTGTACTTTAAACAGCATGTTTTCATTTATATTCTTATTTCTTAATCACCTATAGCTATCTTGGCCAATCCCGGGGACTGGTCCCGGGATTGCAGGATTAAGGATTAGCCTTCTGTAATCTCGCAATCCGGGATTATATGTAATCCCTAACCACAGAGCATGTTTCAGACTACTATTCTATAGATACTCTAAAATAAACTACTCTACTAAGTAAACTACTATGTCTACTGTGATACTCTAAAATAAACTAGCGGAAAAAATAGTGTTTTATTCATAATTGTTAAAATGGGTTTCCACAAAGTAAATGCCACCACATTCAATTACTCAAAAGAGAAACACATTTTTATTGGGTGATTTCTATTTTTTTTAAGAATAAATAATTAATTCATTATATTTTTATGCAACGATTAAGCACAGCAGCCAACTCGGATGGTATTTTTAAGATAGTAAAGCGCTCGTTAAGATTATATCTTCTGATATAAATCGAAAAACAAAAACCGATATTTTCTGGCAGAAATATGGATTTGTATTGAAAGTACATACTTTTTTTAACAAAAGACTTTGTTCAATTTTAGTGTTCACATAATGAAAAAGGTCTTTCAAATAGAAACTCGTTATTTTGGTCTACAAAGAATTTCCTTTCTTTCATTAACTTTTCACGGTGTTCTTTCGCCTGCTCCATGCTCATCGTGTTCTCTGGCTTATCACCGCCAATGTGCCAATGGGACTGCTGAGGTGGTACATTAGCGGTTGATATGATCCTAAGAGACGGATCAACCAAGAAAAATACTAGAATTTTACGCAGTCCTGACTGAGATGGATCTTGAAGCTCAAATGGAGCCACACGATGCTGATAAATATTTGGAAATACAATGCACCGATCTTCTTGCGTAATTACTTCTCCTATATTCTGATTTAAAGGTTTTGAATCCTCCAGGCCGAAAACAACTTTAACACCGACGTCATCATTTTGCTCGTAATTTGGCTCGCACACGGCAGTTCGAAACTGGAGATTGGACACAGTAATGTTGGAGTTCAGATAATAATAGATTCCAGTGGCTACAATATGTTCGTTTTCCATCCCTTCGACGTGCCAAGCGCCGCCCTTATATTTTGGATTCTCGGGGGTGAGAATGATGTTTGCTAACTTTACAATTACTTGGAGTTTCCTTCCTTTTAAATCAATTGTGTTCATTTGTCCCAGATCAGGCATTGTAAATTTTTTAACATCGGGAACAATGGGCTGTCTATTCCTGTAGTAATTCTCATACTGCTCATCCCTGTCTTCTTCGGAACATTCGTCAAATGTTGGTTCAATGTACCAATTGTTCGTTTTTTCATTAGCATCATCCGGAGATGGTTTGAAATCATCATTAGCTAATCCCGTTAGTGTTTTATTAAATAATGGCACAAATTTTGATAAAATACTCTCCAATATCTTATAAAGCTGCAAATTGTGCAAGGGATGTAAATTATTAATATACGACTCAATTTTCACATCGCCATTATCGGAAATACTAATATCTGCAGGCAGCCACTGATAGGCACCAGATACTTCATAATCTGACATTAATTTGTGTGTCGGAAATGCTTTATCAAATATTATTACTTCACTAGTTTCATCGTGACACAGAAAATCTTGGATACCAATGACTTTCTTTCTATTGTTAATTATCTTGGATACGCCTGACACAAGACAAAATAAAGAGGGATGTACCAAATCCAGAACTTGGTTGTCCGTGCCCGGATGCCAATCTTTTTCACTGTCGGGGACATCTTCTAATGTTTTGACGCAAGCAATCAAAGATTCTTTAATATCTATCGGTATTAATGCATCACTTTGCCATACACCGTCTACAGTAGACATAGAAATGTGGTCATCACGTATTCTATTATAATATTCCAATTCATCGAGCACATAATTCACCTGTTTCTCAGTCAGTGAACCTTGATCTAAAGCCTCCTGCTTCCATTTATTACGGATGGTTTCATTTCTTAGTTTCTCATGCCAATCTGGTTTTGACCTGATAGACGCACTAAGTGACATCATTTTTAACGTAAGCTTACTCTTGGGAACTAGGCCCGTACCGAAATCGCCGGTGTAAAATGGATGTGGAAATGCCTTAAGATCAGGATTCCGGCTGGATAAATCTATTTTAAGGGATGATTCAGCCACATCCGTAGTATTTTGCTTGTGATGAGCCATGTCAAATTAATGTGATTTTAACACTTTAAAGACTTCCTTTGATTATGTCAGATGGCGCCAGTGCCTGTAAATGATTAAAAATGATAAAAGTAAGATCAATTTATATCATAAATCACGAAAAAATTATGAAAGTATTATTATTGACCATGGTAACAAACGATTTTTCAAATATATAAGAAAACAAGTCTCTTCCAAAGTAACAACACTAATGATGTTACACGATAAAGCTGATGGTAAAGTAGTAACAACTGCAACAGAAGTAGCCAATATTTTTTCCAAACAATTTGAGGGAACATACATGTGTGAACCACTAGGACCGATAACCAACGATGAATACTTTAACTGTCTCCAGAATTGTTAAATTTGTGTTTGAAGACAGGAGTACATGACCCACAATATCTACTGATTATAATGTATGTTAGAAAAAAATATATGTATTTTAAAATAAATATATATAAAGAGTATAAAGAGGCATGTAAAGGCAAACAATATAATATAAGGAATTAATGTGTAACAAAGCATTAACATGAATATAAGTATCTTATCTATTTAAATATATGTTCGAAGGAATATATATATATGTTATAATGAATGTTTTCACGGGTGTTAGAAATGTTAGTATTCATTTTTTTGGGGGTAACCCGCGTCAAAATCTGGTCCTGAGAAGGACCATTCGTCAACTGACGTTTCGCCTGAATCACAACAGGCATCTTCAGGGTGTCTTGTTAATAAATTTCCGTCATGAGGGGCAGTGCGAGCACGTCCGTTCGTATCGGAAGCTTATTACCAACTTGGTAATAACTTCCGATACGAACGGACGTGACGGAAATTTATTAACAAGACACCCTGAAGATGCCCGTTGTGATTCAGGCGAAACGTCAGTTGACGAATGGTCCTTCTCAGGACCAGATTTTGACGCGGGTTACCCCCAAAGAAATAAATACTAACATATACATATATATATATATTTTTTTTTTTTTTAAAGAAACGATAATTATAAGGACATAATACAAAGAAAAGTATAGCATCGGGCGTGTCTAATATAATGATATGGATGAATGTTAGAGCATGAATGATAAGTATAAGTCAATAAATGGAACAGTGTAAAGAATTATAAATATAAAATAAATATTAGTGAATCGAGTTACCCATCGAATTGCTAAAAATCAGTTACCAATCATAGATACAATCAGTTACAAATCACAAATAACTATTATCGTGTCACCGATTAAAATACCATCACTAATATATTATGACTGTGAGTTTGGTTGATGATTCAAGGATGATTGCAAACTGTGATTTGAAGAGGTCTAGTTTCTGGCGCAATGGTGATCAGTTAACGAATTAGGAATAATTTCAATTACCAATCATCATTACAATCGAACAACAATTACAGTTTAACATATCACTGCTGTGAACCTACCAATTTTATCTGTTTGTAGAAAGTGATGATTGATTCTTGGTTCGTCATCACGTTTGGATAGATCCAGAGTACTGATCCAACTCTGCATAGGAATTGCGGCGGTAACTTTAAAAAATATATTGATAGGTACCTATCTTAAAAACAGTTCAGGAATTTTCTGGACTGGCTGTGGACCACTGTGGACCAAGACTGAATTATGTTTGCAATCTTACACGATTACCTATGTCAAGATCAAAAGATCCACTAAGATTCTGGTATCAATTAATTAAACAGTATAATAATAAAACATTCTTACCAATAACAAAAAAGATGTTGAATGCATGCAAACGATGCAAACCTACAACTAGTTTTTTTTTAGATCTATTAGTATTACACGTAGTATTTAAAAAGTTGCACAAATATGGTCAAGATTATGGAAAAATTACATTTATCATTGGAACAACTGACAATTATTCACGCGAAATATTTTACCGAATGAATCACGATTCTTGTTGTTTCTTGTTCCAATGACAAATGTTGGCACGCGAATTTCAACCTTAGCAGCGTATTAGGTAAAACTATTGCAGTTTCAATGACTCATTCCTCTTTATGCAAGCGACAGTAGGCTCTATGTACTTTAATAAATACTAAAGGCGGTTTTATATGTGAAAAAAAATACATCATTAACGTAAAATGAATTTTGATGTCGTATCATGTCGTTTATTTATTTTTCTCAATGCATAATATTTTAAAAAGCGATGCGATACGGGGAAAACTATTTTGACATTATAAAACACTCATAATTACAAAGAAAAAACTTTTTTCCCGTATCAATATAATTTATATTTTCCCATGCCATCTATGAAACACAATGCGTTTTAATTTAGACAATAGTGTTTGTTGATATGGACTACATAAGCTTTGAAACAAGTGTCAAAGATGGCGATTCTCGAATTTATTTACGAAATTATGGCTTTCTGACATCTCCTTGATGACAAGTAGCCAATGTGCGCAAAATTGGGCGCTTTTCCCCATAGATTTTCTTGCAATTTGTATAACATTTTTGTATTAAAAGGTTTCAAATTAAAATCTATTCATGAAGTTCCAAATATTTTAAATAAATGTAAAAAAAATTTCTAAAACGAAAATGACTAAATTATTTACTAAAATAGCAAATCAATGTTTTAGAACTAAAGAAAATGCACCACTTTTTGGGGTTTTTATAATTATGTATGGAATTATGAGATGTTTTTTTTTCCTAGTAATATTGCAAATCGACAAAATACTAAAGAGTTAAGGTTGTTATTACGGTCGTTAAGACATATTTAACTGTAATTTCAGATATTTTATACGCACCATATGTATTACCGAGAAGCGAATCTCGACGTTTCGTTGGATACTTATCCAACGTCATCAGGAGAACGACCTTTACCCGCGGAGACTAATCAGTCCGATTTCCACCTCCGGGTAAATGTCGTCCTCCTGATGACGTTGGATAAGTATCCAACGAAACGTCGAGATTCGCTTCATATTACATACGGTGCATATAAAATATTTGACAAAATACCTTTAATTAAAAAAATGTATTTTAAAATCCGCCAGTTAATTTTCTTAAAATTTATATTTTTTGTGTGCTTTTTTCAACTCTTTTTATCTGGTACACAACTTTTTATATAGGTATATATTTTTTAACATCTATAAATTATAAGAATAGATATTATCCTTTGAAAATGAAAACAAAAATAAACAAAATTCTTAATCGATATTCCTCATTATCCAAAACACACTTGGAAATCGTTTAATAATGAAAGAAATATTGAGAAAACATTATTTTGCTTTCCTGTAAAGTTCGAAATAATCACTAAAGCCCTTTTGGCTCTAGTGATGAAACTCGATATGCATTACAGGAAAACTGGGGTGGCAATTGTTTTTAAAAACATATTTAAAATAAGATGTAGATTTTATAGTTTCCAGAGAAGTTTCCTTGAGTAGTGACAGGTCTTTTGTATTCGTGATGTACTAGACCAGCCTTGCCATTCAAGCGTTCTTCTAGTTTCCTCCAGGGATTTTTGAGGCCTTGGAATTAGGGATGTTGCAGATGCATATTTTTTAACATCCACGGATACAGATGCGGATTTTTTGAGGTTCACATCCACGGATGCAGATCTCAAGTTTTTTTTAAGAGATACCTAGTTTAATTACATGAATAAATGAAAGAGATGATTTTTTAATATTTTTATATATATAATATTCAAATTTTTAGTACTTAAATGTCACTGTCATTAATATGAAAACTTAACTTAACTTTAAAAACGCTCAAACATGTAAAATGTACTGTTCCATCACGTAAGCACCCTATTCGCATCTGCAAAAGTTCCGCGATTACGGATGCGAACGTTCGCAACATCCCTACTTGGAATCAATGCTGTAATATTTTTAGCGGTTCAGAGTGGCGCTGTTAAATCCATGCCTCTTCCGTCCCTTTCGGCACATTTAGATACATTACATTATTTACCTGAGAAACACCTCAGCGGGATATTGCTGCCTGTGCTTTTGCACCTCTCATGTACAGGGTTATTTGGAAAACATTAATAACCTCGCAGGACTACATTCCTGCTTTAATTATGAGTCGAAAATGTTCAAGCAACAATGATCAATAGTTACGGAGATATGCTACATCTAAGTTTGCATTTTTTTTCAATATTCTGACTTATTTTCTGTAAAACGTTAAAATATCATTACAGTATATTGAACTTATATTGAATATGAAAAAGTCATTCCCTTTGATACAAGTCAAATAAAATAATAATAACCTTCAAATTCGAATTGGAATTTTTGCAGGGTTTTTACCATTTTATTGAACTTGTATTGAAACTAATGAATTTTTCGTGATCAATATAAGTTACCGTAATGATAATTCAATGTTTTATAAAAAATAAGTCAGAAATATTGAAAGAAAATGCAAACTTTAATATTGGATAACTCCGTAACTATTGATATTATTAGGTCATGATTGAATATCTTCGACTCTTAATCAAGGCAGGAATATAGTCTTGCGAGGTTATTGATGTTTTCCAAATAGCCCTGTATAACCGGCATTTAAGGAAATCCAGCAATATATCTTGTACTTCACTATGCTTACAGGATATGCTGGCAAGCTAGGTCAAAGAAAACAGAGAAAAATAATAAAAAAAGTGCTTGCATTTGAAATATTTTATTTTAATACATTCAGTGTGAGCATTGTATTTGTTACAGTTAAATATATAAATTAAAAAAGTCATCCGCGCCTCAATTTATTCATACCATCTCATTGTAGGCAGCTTTATTTATCATAGACACCATTTTTTCGTAATAATTTTGCTATCACCGCCATCTATTGTTATTGGAACTGAAAAGGTTTATTATTAAAGTTTATTTTTTTAAGTTTTCATAAATATTTATTTTTATATCAACCATGCAGTACAAAAAATTGCATAACGTTAAAAATTCATGTACTGAAAAATTTGAGTATATCCAATAATTAATGCCTTATTCAAAAACAAATAGCTGTGAATATTTAAAAATACATAAAAATTAAAACAACTCATATGCGATTCCCGTGAGATTTGTCAAAAAATATTTCCAGATATAAAAAAATTGCACAAACGTAATCCACAAAAAAATATGGATTTTGTAGAAATTTGTACAAAAATACAATTTAATTACTAGGGTCGACTTTGTTCGCAAAACGTTTAAAGCTCACGCAAAAACGTGTTGTTTCGATTGATTTTTATTTTTTAAATAAAATCACCAGATAACATTCAACTTTAAACTCTTTTTTTTTTACGATCCGCACGCTTGAAAAGGTGTTTTTTTAATTCATTGACAAATCGCACAAAAAGAAAACATCCTAATATAAGAAATAAATATTTGAAACAGAAAATAAAATATTATCACTTTAGTCAAAATAAAAAATAATTATCAACAATAATGACTATAAATATGTCCTTAAATCTAAACATTTTCCGTAATCACTAATATAATACATATCAAAAGCGTTGACTTCTACCAAAATGTCGAAAGATTAATAGAATTCCCATCAAAAAGCAATAAACGAGATTAAAAATCAATTTTAATACATAAACAATTTTTCTTTTTATAAATACACACAATTGTGTACATATTACATAATTGTGGAACGACTAAAAAATTTACAAGTAAAATAATACTGTAAAAAAAAAAATACAAGTACGTTCCGTACGGGAGATCATAATTTGTTGAATTTGTTTTAATTTAGACGCCAAAATTATAGACTAATGTGTCAAAATTGATCATAATAAAAATGTAGGAATGCCAAGAGTTTGAATTTACACTATTGAATGGAGTAATTATAAATTTTCTATAACTCTAAGATATTTTTAAAACACAAGCAATGGACGTACGAGATTTTAAGTTCCTGATACTTTCGTTTGCAAGTCGAATAAATATATGTATATATATCGTAATAAAGAAATGGGTAAAAGTTTAACAAAAATAAAGTATAATGATATTCGTATTATACATATATAGGTTATTAATATATAATAAATTAGTAATTTCTTAAACAAAATTCAGAGATTTGCCGCGCTGACGGTAAATAGTTGTTCATTTCATAGTCAGATTCAGGGCCGGCTCGAGGAAAGTGCTGCACCTCTGAACCTATATACAAAAAAAAAACACATGTCGTTTGCCAATTCATTCAGTCTAAGCCTAATTCAAATAGGCAGCTTCGAAATGTTACTACATATTCATTCATAATGTTTTTGAGCATGTTAAAATTTTTCAAAAACACAATTACTGGACTTTTGTCCCCAGAGGGATTGTTATTAAGCAAAACAAAGCTTTTTATATGGGAAAGTAGGTAGGTATAAGACTTTTAGATATTTACAGGGCTTGTGACTATACAAAAGGCTGGATTATATGATCACTTTATACAATGTAGCATTCACGATTCCACCCATGATTGACCATCATATCTGAGGCGTAGAGTTGCAAAACCCGCTCTGGAGTCTTTTACTGTTTCTGAGTAAATCGCAAAAAACAATTTTTGTTCCACACTATGCCACATTCATATTATTTTTAATTTTTAATATATTTATCAATATAATAAGTTTATGAAAAATACCTCAATTTCTAAAGAAACATCATACTATTTAAAATAAAGCATTTTAAAAAACACACGGAGCGGATTTTGCAACTCATCTTGAAACAGATCGGGTTATGTTACGCACTTCCATGAACGGAGAGGGTTTTGACAGTCAGTAAACTACGCAAGTGTATTGCATGAACATCGCGCAGAATATAAAAACAACAGTGCTGGCAGGTGGCGGCTTAATTTGGGTAACCAATTTATAGCTGTCTTTATGAATTAATAATTATTTTTAATTAAATAATTTAAAAAAACATATTTCGGGACAATTTCATGTAAAATAATAATAAAAATAATCAAACGATTCAGATTACAATTACGTATTATTTTTGCGTTGCAGTCTATATGTGTGGTGTTTAGGCGGTGAAACAGCGATGGCAATTTTGTTTGAGCTTTTAAAATAATGCATTTCATTCCAAATGTAGCTGTGAACATTATTAGGCTTAAAGATGATTTTGAGTTTCCGATAACGACACAAAAATGATAAAAATTCCACTAACGACTAAAATTTTTCTGACAGTCAAAACTCATCGTCGGAAGATTGCTCTTCCCTCATAAGAGAGTAAAATGCCTTGGATTTCATGCAGTGAATCCTAAAGAGGGTAATGGTTTTACTTTTTTCTATCTCATCTTTTTCTTATCTTACCCATTCCCGGTATTCAATGCAAGTTGAACATTTATCAGTCAATGGTGTACCAAATGACAAATTGAATTTCCTATTAAAAATATTTCTGAAATATTTATTTTTTACTTTATTTTCCAATGTAGCATTTACATTGTACATGCGCCACAATTTGTTTATATTTAACTCTGAAGACAGATAAATCCGGCTTTGAGTTTTGTTTCTGCAGTAGTGTGGTTCACTTCCCTTCAACATTTTCTTATGCTTCTTAAATTCAATCCGCCTTTAAAGAGCGATTTGTGCCCTTCAACATTTTAATGAAATTGATTACACTTATGCGCCGTAAAGAAAACTTTTCACTTTAACGATCGCCACCTCTATCAATTCTTTTGGGTTTTGCTCTTTAGATTCAAAATATCTTTTGACAATTCCTTGTACACGATCTTTTCTTATGTTTAAAATTCCTATGTATGTTTTTTGACATACAGGGATTATTTTTTCTGTCCCCATTTTTCTAATGTAATATTTTATATTAATGTTTTTCTTTTGAGACTTGTCCTTGTGGGTCGCAACGCTGGTCCCTTTACAGAAATTGACTGGCATTCTGTGTCAATTTACTAGGAGTCATATAGTAGGTACCGTGAAATGACTTAATATCCACCCCTTTAAGGGAGCTGCATTTAAATACATTGGTGTCATGTTCACATTTGGGATATACGGGTAATTTCTTTGATGAGATGATACCTGTAATAAAAATTATAAGTAGTTATTATACTGTGCCTTGTAGGTGTTGGCATTTCAGCTCAGATTTAGAAGCATAGAAAGTTCGTAATATGCGTTTCTACCATACTTTGATATCTACAACAGTCTTGTCATCAGTTACATACAGTTACATCATTTGCTGTTTATTGAAGATCTATACGCATAACTTGTTTAAGTTACTTATTCAAAATAATCAATTCATTCTTAAAAAAAATAATGTGTCTAATACGTATAATGGTGTACCGCCACTGAAGTATTCATGAAATAAACTACAGAATAGAAGAGTAAAAGCCAAAATTGTATTTACCTTCCTTGACTATTCCGTTACGTTTCCATGTATTTGGTTCACGTGGACGTTTCCTAGATTCTCCAGAAAGAGATTCATTGACACTAATTAAAGTTTCGTCCATTATAATAATCTTATATCACAATAGTTTCACAAGCAAAAATCCAAGAACAAGGGTACGATAAACTGTGGCCATGTTGAATTTCATACAAATAGTTGGTGAATCGTAGCCCATGATTGGTCAGTTCTTCCAGAGAGGATTTCGCAACTCAAGTTTGATTCGGAGCGGATTTTGCAACTTATCCAAATATTTGTTTTAATATTCCAAGGCAATGGAGCGAGATTTGTGACTCAATGTAGTCTTATACGACAGACTTTTTTGAACTCTATCATATGACACTCTCATTTCAATTTTTTGAAAATTCGTCCAGAGCGGGTTTTGCAACTCTACGCCTCATCTGTAAAATTTTTAGAATGTTGTGTATAGATGTCGTCGTTGGTAATGAGATATCTGTTTTTGACTATTGTTTCATACTCTAGTCAAAAATAGATACCTCATTACCAGCAACATCTCACTAGACATCTGTAAATTGGTTCATGGGGACGATAAATTTCAACCATAGGTGGAGTTAGCGTAAGTCAAAGTGAAACGTGGTATATAAATAACATGCATACAAAGAATGTTCTTAGATTTTCATGGCTACTCAGAATCTTCTAGGGTATTTTATGCCTTGTTTTGGCGATCTTTCTGGCCGACGTTTTGGATCCCTGCTGTATACTGCTTTCGACACGATATTGCGAGCCAACACTTACCAGAAAACATGCATACAAGTTTCAAAAATTTGATAGATATGGTGGTCGATCGTGGGTGGATGTTACATCGTTTAAAGTGATCACTTAAGCCAGCCATACGATAGGTCATAAGCCCTGTAAACACCCAAAGGACTTCCATACCAACTATCTCAAATAAATAGCTTCGTCTCTTGTGAGACATCTATAATATATCTTGGTTATTACTTACATATTTTTAAATAATGCTTTTCAGGTGTTTAATTAAAAATGGTTGGTGTCAATTTTTTACAATTGTGACATCCATTAATGACAATAATTTTGCGAAATAAATAAATGCACTAGAGATGGGAAATTAAAATATTAAAATGCCTGAAAATATCCCGGCCCGGTCCCCATAAATAAATAAACCACTTATTTTGGCTGGCCCTGATCAAGTCTTTTATTTTCAAAAAAATAATCTCAAATCAATTAAGATGATACAAATTCCACTTTCAATAATCACGTGGAAATATCGAATCCTCCTACGTAAATAAAATAGGTAATTTCTATTTGTTTTAGTATTTCATATGTACATTAGGCTGGCCCGAAATTTTTTATTTTGTATGCTGCGATTCTAATAGCAACAAAATGGTGCCAAATGAAGTCAAAATTACGTGTTTAAAATATTATTCAAGTTGAGAATCAACTTCTGTCTCCGGACTGGCCTAAAATTGAGTAGCTTGTTGGTGTTGTGGTTAGGACTCTCACCTCGTGATCCAAAAGTCACGGGTTCGAACCTCACTACAGACCGGCAAGTTAGTCCTATTTTCATAGCGCAAGCGTTTAGCTTAGTTAGAAAATAGTAAGAATATTGATGTGACACGTATTCCGTGTTCGCAACTCTACTTATAAATTATTTTTTTTACATGTTTTCTGGCTGGTATTATTTTAATTTTAATGTTTTCATGCACAAAGTTAGTCCTTTGTCATAAATAATACCAAATTAACAATCAAACGCTATGTTGATGGATATGAGTTGAAGTGAGGAGGACGCCCCCGTCGTCTTCACCGAACTACGCACGCGCTCAACGACTCGTGCATCAGTATTTCTAAGGCTAATAGAAAACTAAATCAAACTCGGAAATCATGAAAATACCCCGCCTCTCGTGATATCAAAGCTTACGACAGAAGATGTTTTCTAATCATTATATGACTTTGTAAATAATTAAAAGGCAACATTAAGCAATTTTTTTTTCGCTATTACTATTCGATACAAGAAGAAAAAAAATTTAATGCATTGGTGGTCCACCCTAATGTACATGTCGCACCCCAAGTGTATGACTTTCTGTTACCTTTCCAAAAAAATGAATGTTATATTTTTTGATAATTTTAATATTTTTGTACATTTTTAGATCTACTGTGTACCAAAAGATCGCCTTTGAGTGACATTCCATTATTGTTTTACAGTGAAAAGTGATCCATTTGCATTTGATGCATTTTTAAACTGAGTTCAAGAATATCCCTTTTAAAATGTGATTGTTTTGTTCCAAATTTTATGAAAACAATAATCAAATTTTGTCATGTAGACACGCAGAAATATCACTTTTAATGCTTGCAGCACTACTTGAATCACGAGAAAAAAAAGCTTTAAATGGAAAGGTCTTGTGCTCTGATTGTGATATTCACGCAGAATATATACATATACTCTGTTCAAAAAATATTATAAAATACAGTAGAAAAAATTTCCTTCACTTGAAAATGTACCAAATACGAGGGGTGACAATTTAATACGAGAATGGTCCCTGTGGCATAATTGTGTCAAACACGTTTTTTCTATTTGAACTAATATGAGTGTAAATTTGAAGCTGATGACTAGTTAGTTGGGAATTAGGAGGGTAACAGATATCTGTGTCGTAAAAATGGAAATTGGAAGCAACGACAGTGCGCTCACTCACTGTAGGAGGCTCCGTAACAAAAAACAATTATAGCAATTAATGAGTATCCGCAAAGTAGAAGAGGCCTTTGAGATAAGACTCTATAGACACACACTGAAAAGTTCCTGGGCGGATAGAAAAGTTACGAATGTTGAAATCCTCCACAGTATGGAAAAAGGTCGAGAAATGCTGCGAACTATCAAGGTAAGAAAGCATGACTATCTCCGACCAAAGTATAGTCTTAATCAACCCATCTTCCAGGAGAAAATAAGCGGAAAAAGAAGCGTAGAATGACTCACATCTCACAGCTGCATAGCTCGAGGGATTGAATGAGGTACCAACGTAACTCGACTGAGTGGTACCGTGCAGCAATGAATAGTCATGATCCCTGACCTCTGATTCCAAAAATGATTAGACTAGTTTAGCTCCCCAAGACCATTTCCAAAATTAAAAGCTGTGTTGAAGGGACAAAGAAGAGAGATAAGTTAGTGTGTATGTAGATGCTTAACGGAAGTACAATGAAGACGATACTAACCACCAGTGTATAGTTCGATACGTATATTTTTTTTAACATTCATTCTGGGAATTGATTTGTCACTGTGTATATGAAATACTCTACGTAGGAAGGATCGATATGTTAAACCAAGTAGCGAAATGAAAAATATATAAAATTTGATGAAAGTCAGTACCGATTTTTTACATTTTAGCAGCAGAAAAGTCTAATAATAAATATAATATTAAAGAAAAAATGAGCACAATTATAAACGAGTCCTTTCGCTCATTTTTCGCAGGTACGATAAATTCCAAATAAATAAATATAAAAAAAAATTCTTACTAAAATTAAAATAACCTCTCTGTAAATAATTATCCTTAACAGCTACCACATGCAAAGTAAATGTACAAGCTTACATACTGATAAATTGACATTTATTCCAGTACAAAAAGCGCATGAGACGTAATTTTTTATTTCTTTTAATGTATCAAAGAACATGGCCGGCTTACGTACTAATAACACTATATATTAAAGACAATCATGGCAACGCGTTCTCATTACATATAGGCTTTCCAAACGGGACACTCGCACAACACTTAGATGTCTTGAAACAATTTTTGTAAACGAAATCACGTTTTATTGTGATGAGAATTTTCGGACACTTTATTCTTGATAACGAGATAGACAACATTGAAATATGGTTATTACTGGGATTCGAACAGCATCGGGATTCAGCAAAGGAAAGGACATGCCGAAAGTGGTTTGTTTGCTCCAAAGCTGGCGACACCAGCTTATACAGCGAGTCAGGAAAGGATTGGCCTTCGGATTTTGACGACCAGGCCCTTCTGACGGCCGTGGAAGGGGACGAAAGTTGCACCACTAGGACACTGGACATGGTCTTCCCAGCAGATGGGGAGCAGTAATTGACGATAATGGTGACTACGCCCCCGAACGATAATTGTACAAAATTTGAGTTTATTTTTGTTTTAGGTTAGGTTAGGTTACATAAAACAGCGGACAATTATGCACCAACCTAATGTATCTTATTTTTTTAGCGAGACATTTAAGCGACCATATTTTATTGCAATGATTCTCACATGTGAATTGTATCAAATATGTAAATAATAGAGGCCTTAGATTGGATAACTTAGAAATATTAGAAATGTCTGAACGCTAAAGCCAATATAATTAATAATCAGTTAAATTTTACGAATAGTACATTAATTTATATGTATATTCCCCATTACGGTGATTACTCGTCAATTACGCCAACCATTACTGTAGCCGTGCCCCCGTTCAATAATTAATTTGTTTACTAAAGTAAGTATAATACTAAAATACTAATATAAAATATAATAGTACAATACTATACTTTTCTAAAAGTCCAGCATTCGTATCCCAGGGGTAACCAAATATTTTAAGACGAATCTATTTTTTCTGTACATTTTTCCAGTTTACTCTAGCATATTTCTTTCACTGGCCGGTATTAAAAGGGAATTGGACAAAACACTAAGTATTGTGCAAACGTTCTTTCATTCACTTCCTCAAATTATTCCATCTAAATAATCAGTCTAGACATTCCCTAGCACGACCTGACCTAACGTAACATTACTCTAAATGCTTTTTATACAACACGTACAGCGGCTAGGTTATTTATTTTCCGCGATAAAACAACCGTCTCCCTCTCACGCCACGACGCCACCGTTTAAATATCTGTAAAATGGCGGATATACTGATAATGTCCAAGTATGTTTTTTCTTACACCGCTATCACTAAATCTAACATATAAATTAACAGTAGTCAGTATTCCTAGGTTAGTTTTTAATTCAAATGTAGAATATTCTTATGGGCTTCTCAATTTGTATGAGAAATGACGCGTGGGATTTTTTTTGCATTATCAAAAAATATGTATAAAATGATTTTTGAGTATTGTGCGTTTGACACGCCCCTAGAGAGTGCTATCAATGAGGGTTTTTACAGGTCTAACGTGTGCAAAAATATAACGCAAATTTTATTTCATTTTGGAGTATACTTACATCTACAGTGCCAACAATTTGTCGTTGCACGGATTAAGCTAACAATGAGAATTAAGGACGGGTCGCTCTTGAAAAGTTACATATTAAAAGTGATACTCGTACATCGCATGGCAAAAATCATGCAGTCTTTAAACCGTTGTTAATATATCTACGATTGCCAGGTATTATGTATTTTGTGTTTCTGATTCTTTTGATAATGGAAAATTTTTATGGACAAAAATTATATTAAAGCTCAAAACTGAATCACGGGCTTATGTCTGCTTTTAGATATATTATCTTCAATTCGTCTGCATCTTTTTTGAATCAATGACATTTTTTGTTACATATTATGAATGAGTTTCAACAAAATATCAAAATGAATAACAAACACATCTAAATTGTTGTAATTTTTCAGTTTAGTCTGGTGAAGAGATAACGTGCTCCGTGATTGATATTCGATGATGTGAGTGATTGAAAACGGTGACTGTGATCACAATTTCACGATAATATAACAATAAATTAGAAGCTAAATAATATACAATTCACAAAGAAATAAACATCAAATCAAAATATAGCAAACCACCGACAAATAAACAAATAAAATAAACATATTGTCAATAGTTTCAGATAAGAAACAGATAATCAATCACAGTTAGTGATTGCAATTTAAAAGATATCAGTGACCGACTCGGCGTCAGTGATTTTCTGTGATGAAAAAATGACTTATTATGCATAGTTATGTAGAGAAAAAAACTGTATTTCAAAAGCAGTCATACTATTCCAAAGTCATTACATAAATGGTTAGTTCTAAAAATTTAAAGGAAACCAGATATTGTGGAACGTCACTAATATATTGGAATGCACAAAAAATGTTACAGCCCAAAATAGGCTGCAGTTCCATGATCACGTCTGCTTTTATTGAAAGGAAAAAGAAAAAGGCTTACGATTTTTATTTAAATAAAGTAACTTTTCAAGAAACGACGCCTCTCGTCATTTTGTACGAAAAGTAACACTACTTTTATCTGGCAAGTAAAACAATTGGCACTAAAAAGGATCAAGCTTTCTACGTTGCGTTAATTACGTCAACCTTTCGATCCCCGCACACACAAACTCTAGTGTTAGAACGGCTCAAAAAAGATTAAAATAACAGAGTTGACTATTATATCGACGACGCAATGTTAATCCCTTTAAAAAATGGCACCAATCAATCAACTATCATCATAACTATTCATAAATATCAACCCTCTCGGCGCCCGGTGACCATCAATGGCGTAATGATAAAATGCCGGACGCCGGACAGGTTTACAACATGAACTGCAAAAAGTTCAAAGAGATTAGTTCTTGGCGTTAATCACATCAATATTAAAATTACATTAATATATTATGTATAGACAAGAGGGACAAAATATCTCTACTTTTACCATAAGTGTACACGTAGTAGTAACATTTTGTTTTCATGATTTAAGCCAATTTAACGTCTAACGTATTTTCACAATAATTCTCAGATGAACGTTTTAATGGAAAAAAATAACGATCACCATGATAAACATTTTAAAATAAATGCCAATTTTTACAAATGCTACATAATTACAAGTCGCCACATACATGGCAGTTGAACAACGAATAGTATTGTCACGTAAAACAAAAGAGATTCGACGTTGGATCACTCCTACATGTGCCTCGACGTCGAATATCTTCAATCCAATAAATGCATATTTCCAAATGGTGATACTTTAAAAGTACGGAATACAATGAGATTTTTTTTGAGAATTCAAAAAAATAAGACTAAATACTCGTTGACATATTTGCATTAAAAAAAATATGATGCAGCAATGTGCGATGTAATTTATTTAGATTCACATTCCATTCAGTTTAATTTAAACAATTAAATACATACATGTATGTAGCAAAATTTCAACATTGGCAATGGCATAATATACAAAGCTTACATCAGAACACGATGTAACGTACATACATCGATGACTATTAAAATACCTACGATGATTCTTATCGTCCGTAGACATTCTTAAAAAACTAGTGTCTAAAATATTGGTTGCCGAAGGTGGAATCGCAATCGGCGAGAATTTAAAATTTCCCAATAATAATAATAATTCTATTGTGATGATTCAAATCCTCGTTCAAAATACATCTTAGGAGAGGAGCGAAAACAAGCGACAAATAAGAAATGTAAGATTCACTGACAGTGAATTTCGTTGTAGAGTTTACGACACAGAGCACGCTTGGTGTGCGTCGTAGAAGTGCCTGTGATGACGTGTGTAAAAAATGCACACGGTAGAGAAGACGTTATTTACATTGTGACACAGTGGAACTGCACTGTCGGTTTACAGGACACCAGTGAGGCGCAATTATGTGATGCGGTGTACGGACGAACCTTTATGAAATGACTCTGATAATCCATATTGCATACATTATTTTTGAGAAATAACGCATTATATGGTCATTTATTACAGGTTAAATAAATTACGTTTACGCAGTGCGAGTAGTGATGAAATGATCCATGTCGCCGTCACCGATCTTACGAATTACAAAAGCTTACGAATTGTCCACTTGATCAAAACGCCGCCCACTGTCGGAAACCTTTTTACAACGTGTTTATTTTGAGTGCGGCGTGTTTTTTTACTTACAAAGTAAACAAAAGGTTATTTTTGTCTGATTTATATATTTTTAAATACTTTCTAATGAGTTTCACAGAGCTTTAACAACACTTGTTATTAATTTATCCTAGTTATTACGTAGCTAAAATATTATAATGAAATACACCTTTTTCAAAATATAATTTCATTTTCAATTATTGTACGATCATTATGCTAGCCACCATAAAATGAGGAATCGTTGCATCACTACCCGCGTTTAGAAACGCCGATAATACGGCCATATTCTTGTTCCAAAATATGTTGGTTCAGTCATCATTTAATGGATATAAAGAGGATCATCCACGTGACATAAGCCGAACGGTAGTCCCTAAATGGAGCGATAGCTGTTTCTTACAAACACTTTCGCATCTCATCGCGCGGCGCGGGCGTGACGATGGATTGGTTGTGGTCGTCCCTATCAGTAGACATCGCCAAAGAGGACGAGGCTCCAGCGATCTCAGACCATGACCGCCGCCTCCTGGCCGCAGAACAGGAAGGGGAACTGGTCGATCATGGTCTGAAGGATGTCCTCCAGATAGGGCCGCGTGGCCTCGAAGCGGGCCATGTCGCTGAACTGCACGGGCAGCAGGGTGGGCCACCAACAAATGGCCAGGTTCTTCGAGTCCATCGAGTTTAGTTTGGAGTTGTCCGCTATCCTGTGAACAGAAAAGAATTGTTTATTATTTTAAACGGAGATACGAACACGGAATGTGTGTCGCATCAATATTCTTACTATTTTCGAAATAAGCTAAACGCTTGTGCTATGGAAATAAGACAAACTTGTGGTGTCCTGGATTGAGGCTCAAACCACTACACCAACAAGCTACAAGTCGTATGTATTCTGCAATTCATGTAGTGATGGGTTTATTCTGTACTACAATGTAGTACTTCACTTTACACACATTTTTATTTGAATATATACTTCAATCCTTCAAACTTCAAACGCCTATCGCCGTGACATTCACTGATGTGTGATGTCTAGTGATGTAAAACAAATGAATAATTCAGATCACTTTCATAACCATAAAAATGAACAGTTTCATCCCTGCAAAATAACAGATCTAATTCCCAACTCCTCATCAGCGACTTTATGTAGATAGTTCATGAAGGGTTCATTTTAAATCCTTCAAATTGGTGAACAGGTACACGTTGAAGCCTTTGTTCCGAAACGAAGTTAGGCCCATCGCTATTACTAAGCTACACTTTTTCTCAAATAAAACACTTTGTTTACCACACTGATGAAAAAACCTTTTCTTAAAATTAAATTTGTATATGGTGGTGCTATAATATAAATGTATTATAATTATTTTTGTGTTTTATGTTTCAGTATTATTTTAGTTATTTATGAAAAATTGGAACAGACAGTGCAGCTGGCTAGAATTCTGATATTCTCCATTATTCATATTTTCTTGTATAATAAGATATAGTGGTCTGAAAAATATGGTGCATATCTATTGTTCCGTATTTACCTATTCCTAGGCGTTTTGGTTCTCGTGACGCGAGTCTGGCGTACGAAGTCGACCCCCCTCCCCCTCCTTCCCTTCGCCTTATACCAAATATAGTCGAAAAACTATTGTGTGAGCTGCATCGTTTGTTATTGTCGTGTCAAGAAAATTGTCAAGCATCAAATATTTTGTGTCGCGTGTTTACCAAACCCTTTTGCAAGCGATATTTCGCCAAGTTCGCAGAAGTGTGTAAAGTGCTTCAAGTTCAATATCGCAGTGATTTTAGAAGAAGTGTTTCTCTTTCATCCCTTATCGAAATACAGTTCACATTTTGTTCCTCCTTCACGTCCCCATTGACATCCCTAATTCCCGTCTTTCATCCGTTCAATCCTCGTGCCGGCGAATTGCGTTGTGCACATCAATATATTTTGACGGATGAAAAAGGGTAAAATTACCTGACAAAATGGTGGAAGATGTATTTAAGCACCGCCCTCTGGTGTTGAGGCAGACGCTCGGCTAAGAGAGCGCGAAGAGCCAGCAGCCGCCCGCTGCGATCTGTGTTGCCTAGAGATCCTAGAAAATACAATCATTAAACTCAATGAAATCTCATTTTTATTTATTATTTGTACAGTTTCATTTCTGCAGAACGTTCCACTATCATTAAAACAAAATATCTATTTAAATGTCAATTTAATTAATCATCTCACCCGCTATATCTTCAAGTTCCTGCATTGTGGATTCATCAAACAACGGGGGCAATCTCTTGGAGAAGAAGTCCTTGAGGGCGGTGGCCACGGCATTTACTGGAATGTCTAGTTGCTGGATGGATATATTTGGATCTGAAAACGCCAATCAATTGAGAACAACCTTCCAGAGAACAGCACCCAGTGAGCTCAATACTAAAACTAGCTAACTGAGAAAATATTGTTTTAAGATAATTGCAGTTAATGTTTTTATGCTTATTAAAATCTTCTTCTCTTTAATAATCAATCCATAATGCAATTTTTTTTCTAATTATTATAACTTATTAATAACATTATTATGAACCCCTGAGATAAAATAATGATATTTCAATAAAAAAAAATAGATATCACCCACAGACCATCAAAATGTATAGGCAATCTGGTACTGCGGCCGGTTCAAATACGTTTGACTTGCTTAAAAAAATTACTACGAGCTTGTAAATTTTGAAACAATTGCGAAAATGTCAGACTAAATACTCTTAAAAAGTATAATGGCTTAGTAAATAAGTCGCGATTTGTTACAAGAAGACGTTTTTTCTTAAGAGACTCGGATTGAAGGTAAATTTAAGAAAATAAAATCTATTTAACGTAAAATATGTTTTGTATACTAACTGATGTAATTGTGCATGAATAAATACTCTTTCAAATTCAAGAACACATTCATATTTGTGAAGTTGTAATTTTTCAGAACAAAGTTCTGTGAAGTTTTTAAAACCAAATTATTTAATCAATTGGAAAGACATACAGAAAAATCTAATCCAAAAAAAAATATTTTGGGTACTACCGGGATTCGAACCCGGGTCACCCCATTTACCTCATTCACCACAAAGCTATAGGAGCCCGGAAAGGGGGTGACCCGGGTACGAATCCTGGTAGTAGCCAAAATATTTTTTCGTGGATTAAATTTTTCTGTATGTCTTTCTAATTGATTAATTAATTTGGTTTTCAATACTCTTTCGCTCTAAGCCAACCCCCTTTACATAAAAAAAAATGGGCTTGGTTTTTATACCCTGTGATATCACCAGATACTTAATTATAGAATTTAATCTTCATTCTTTTTTCTTGTTGTCTATTTTTGTAAATGATTGACAGCTTGCTTTAAAAAACACGAATAATTTATTATGTTATAGGATTAAATAACTTACTATTTCAAGATTTTTTGGTGTAAATATCTAAAAACTGCCAAAATTCTAGGCGTCTAATTCTAGTATTGAGCCCACGATACGATCGGTGGGTAACCTTACCTTCGTCAAAGTTCTTGAAGAGCAGATCGACGTGCGCCCTGTTGCCCGGCACCCTGTAAATGCCCTCCGCCCCCAGACCCTCGGCCTCAATGAAGTTGACGCACTTCTCGAGGAAGAGAGGGACTCCGTTGTTGCCCTGTAATATTGAAATGTAAATGTTATTATCAGCTGTTACGGATATACGATAAACTCATCTGGTACTCAAATAACCAGAACTTTCAACTCACAACCA
This sequence comes from Agrypnia vestita, assembly GCA_016648135.1. NCBI lineage: Eukaryota > Metazoa > Arthropoda > Insecta > Trichoptera > Phryganeidae > Agrypnia > Agrypnia vestita. Next base: position 9,400 of record JADDOH010013480.1, on the reverse strand, counting down.
GCACCCGAATCTCGCCTGTGAAAAGGAAACAAAGATTTCTGGATAATGTTTAGTATATAGAATGCCATATTTGAGATAACTTATTTTTAATTTCATTACATATTCGGTTTAAATAAAGACCATAGCCGATTGCCACTAGGGCCAGCGCGTGACTATACACAGGGTATCTCAAAGCTATAAAATAGAAAGTATTCTTTGAGGAACAGTTAAGGGGAGAAGCAAAAACAAAGTTTGCACTTTTTAAAAATATTTCAGACTTATCTTTTGTAAAACATTAAGCTACCATGACAGTAAATTATATTGAATATTAAAAGTTCATTGATACAAGTCGAACAAAATGATTAAAACTTTTAAAAATACATATATGGTTAAAATTCCTGAACTATAGACGTACCAGTATAAATTGGCGTGCGAGGGAGAGCGTCCCTGTCACGTAACAGAAGTTGCCAGGGTGTAAATTTATTACACAATACATAATTTACACCGGTGTCCGGTGTCGGAGCCTTTAGTAGAAATTTGCTCGGGTAACACGAAAGAAACAAAGCAGTAATGGCGGCCGCTCTATTTGTCAACCTGTCAAACGGTAACATCAGTCCATTATTTGCTTTTTCAGCTTCGCAAAACTTTAGTACTTCGTTGGCAATTGTTCTTGCACCATCCCTAATTCAGTGTATATTGGAAATAAAGATGTCACAGCTCACGCTCAAATACGAGATTGAACTGAATGACAGGGCGAGGGATTACAGCCGAGTGCGGGCGGGCCGGGTTTTAGTTCCAAAGTCGCCGCACGCCAATTTACGTTGGGCAAGCTGTATTACTCATCTAAATTAATTATAACGAGATGATAGAATCGGAAGGAATTACGCGCTATTGAATTCTCTGGCCGTAAAGGGATGCAATTGCACTTTCATCGCATGAAAATGCAATCGCGTGTACAGTGCAAATCTTGATAAGCAAAATTAGGAAAGGACTAGAGGCTCACCTGTGGTCCCCAGCCCTGACTGTTGACAACTGCATTCTGACTAGCATTTTTCTTTGAATCCTTTGACTTGGCCCAATCCTGAAAAAATAAAAAAATAATTAATGTATCGCCGAATGGAAGTACCTTAAAAATACCGTTACCCTGAATTGCTTTCTGCTTTAATACTCCTGTTCATCACTCGAGGCACACACCTTTCATCATAAATGAGTATAAGACTAATGCTGCTGTGAACTTGCCTATAAATCGTGCCATAAACAGTTTTGATAATTGTGAGAATAACCAAGATGTTTTACGATAATACAGTACATATTAAAAAGAAACTTTTTATTAGAGAAATAACAGTTTCTTATAAAAGCGGGCCGTGCCATTTCGGGAATCAGTTTGTTTTGGCACTAAATGGAAGCCAGGAGCAAAAGCAACAAGTGATGTGAAACAACTAGTAGCAATTAAGTGCGCATTATAATCAGACAGTGAAATAAATTATGAGAGCACCTATCGGGCCCCAAGGGGCTCTAGAACCCCCTAATCAGTGCCATAATAAAACGTAATAACAAAACAGACGAGTGTAATTAGTGCGATTTACGGAACAGTGATTACAGTTAAGTTTGTATCCAGTGACTTTGGTGAATAATAAAACTAAATTATTTCAGGTGTTTAAATTGTCTATCACTGCCTCGATCTTATACATCTTATATAGGATATATATGGGGTATAAAAGCAAAGGCAGCAATATCCAAAAAAATTTTGTGCGTGTTCTCAGATTTTCACGGCCATTCAGAATCTTCTGTTTGTAGTTTTCTGGGAAACTCAGCCGTGCATATGTGACCTCTCTGGCCGACGTTTCGGATCCCATTGCAGGCTCTATCATCTCTGACAATGTACCCTGTAATGGGATCCGAAATGTGGGCCTGAGGTCACATATACACGGTAATTTAATGCAAGTCATCGAGTATAAATAATTTATAATGTACTTGATTCGAAAATTTAAAGTAACATAGCGCATAAATTTATGTGAACGTGATTTTGGAAGGGATAAATACATAAAATCTAGAATCCAGAACATTTTAAATTAGTAATCCTCGGTGACTGCATTCAAAATACTTTTTTAAACTAATTTTTTGGATATTGCTGCCTTATGTGAGGATACAGACTATTCGCATAGATTTTAAATTTCATTGTATCCATAGACACTAACAGAATAAAGAGAGGAGGCATAATTAGTCGATGGATTGATCTGAATTTAGCAAAGCATTTTTTACTACAATAATTAGGTTTACCTTAGGGTGCTGAGGATGTAGCCGGCCCCAGCCAGATCTCCGGGGTCTTCCCGTATCGTTCTCCTGTGCTGATGATTCCTTGCACGATGATAACTGAGCAAAACAAAAGTTTAAATCAATATATATATATAAAAAGAAACCCGTGTTTCCCTACCCGCCAAGTTTTCTCCACAACCACCCAACGGTGGTTTGGTGGTGGATAGCCCTGGTGTCACATCGAAAGTATGCGAGTTTGGTGGGGGTGGCTGTGCGTGGGTGACGAAAATGTGCTTTCTAACACATTGTTTTGCTATGGAAAGGCCGCAAATGCCTCAGATTGTTTCAAAATAGGCGCGGCGACTGTGTCAGTGAGTCTAGAAGGTTCCGGGAAAACCCTCTTTTAAAAGTTCTGGAAAGTGAAGGTTCTAAAAAAATTCCCAAAAGTTCTATAAGATTCTAAACTGAGTGGCGGAATGTGTTGGTGTGTCTAGAAGATTCCTATACATTCGATAAATTTCTTGAAAGTTCTGGAAGGGGAATGTTCTAGAAGGTTTGCGAAAGTTCTATGACAATCCAAACAGTGTACTAAAAAAAGAATGTTCTTAGGTTTTCACGGCCACTCAGAATCTTCAAGTTTGTGTTTACTGGGGTATTATGCCGTGTTGTTACGACCTTTCGGGCCGACGTTTCGGATCCTGATGATGGACCCTGCAATGGGATCCGAAACGTCGGCCCGAAAGGTCGTAACAACACGGCATAATACCCCAGTAAACACAAACTTGAAGTGTACTAAAAATCTATGCGTGCGAAGCCGCGCGGGCACAGCTAGTTATTATTATATAGTAGAACCTCGTTAATTATTCGAAATTCAAGGGACTCAAAAAAAATAATTTCAAATGGTGCGGAATTCCGTTAATCCGAAATTCAAAGAAAAAAATAGCGATGCGATAGCGAAATCCACTAAAAATCTTAAAACTCAAAACAGCCATTAATTATGTGGAAAATGTCTGTATTTTTGCATATTTCAGTAAATCATTTCGAAAACGCAGTATTAATTACTAATGTATCCGATATCAACACATTCTGACTTGCGAAAAAATGGAAATAATGTTTTCAATTTTGTCAAATTTTAAAATTATTTTGAATTATAAACTAAAATATATTGATTTATGCCGCAAGGGGCTGAAAATTATTTTGAATTACAAATTACCCGGAGTTTCAGAATTATCGGGTTTAATCCACCATGAAATGAATATTTTGGGGCTTGTAGGTTTTATAAATTTTCAAATAATGGCAAAATTTTCAAAACTCCTCTATGGTGTGGAATTGTGGACTTCGAAAGCAAAAGAGAGATGGCGGATCGATGCCTTTGAGATGCGGTGTTGGAAACACTCGACTTAGGAATTAAAACCTATAAATTAAATAATATCTTATAATATATACAAGTATTTATTGTAAATAATGTTTAGTAATACACAGCTTTTTACAAGCTTTTATTTAACAAGCTTTGTCTGTTGTGGAGGAATCTTGTAATTGATTTTTCACCAACTTCCTGACTAGCTAGAACTCTGAAACTTTCAACATTTACGTAAGTGGATGACCACACATTATTAAATCATTTTTGACAAATTTGGTCATTATTTCGATTAAAATTAATAATCACATCACTATCACAAGAACATGCCATTTAAAAATTATTCAATATACCTTTATTATGTATTTAATTATTTTCAAAATTGAAACAATGTATTTAACCCCCCTGGGCCGCCGTCGCATATATCCGACAGGCACAAAATAAATTATTTATCGACGGCCGCGTATCGAATTCGAAAAACGTAATTTTATCCCAATAGAGAAATCCTGTTGTGTCATTCCATTTTCAACTCAAAAACATCACCGATTATATTTTAAATCAACAATCAAAACAGAAGTTTTTCTGCCGTCAAAATCGTATAGAGAAGTTGTAGATGTCGCCCCGATCGCGTGTTGTGCAATCGAAATTCAAATATTCCATCGTCAAGGTCACGCGCAATGTGCGCGGGAAATACGATTTATTTTTTTCGATTTTCGATTTATTTGTACACGTATATACAAATATATACGATATGTTTTGCGATATTTGTCAGTTTTTGTTGGTTTATGATTCAATTGAATACTAATAGTGATTTATTAACAAAAATACACGCAATTTTGTTGCGTTTATTTGAAATATGTGTGTGTGTGAAAGTGTATCATATTTATGTGTTATGAGTGCGATGTCCCGTCGTGTGCCGTGCCGTGCAACAAAATATATCACACAGAAGAAGATTATTATTATTAATAGTAGTGTTGTCTCTAATAAACAAATAAAAAATAATTATTATTTTTCAGAAAATGTTGCGCTGGCAACATTATGGAAATTCAAAAAAAGATTATTTTTTTTACTTAAATGATAAAAAAATCATTGCATTTTTACACTTACGATAAAATAATATGAATGTGTGTGTTTTTTTTAATATACGCATGTTTTCATGGTTTTTTCGTAAAAAGAAAAATCACAAAAAATTCAGAAAATTTACGGCCCACAACAAGTTAATATGTGGATACTGCAGGGTTGATATGTTGAAAAATCGATTACGAACGTATCCAAAAAAAGTGTTAAGGATTTCAAAAATACATGTGACTATCTTTATAAATTAAGGCTATCAAAAATATATTTAAAAATAAATGTGTCAGTGATAAATGATGCCAATTTTTGTTGTTGAATGGTGCTTATATAAAAAATGGTTTAAGGATGGTTTCGCAGCCAGGGCGATTTGATTGAATGATTCAAAATAAGATTAATAAAAATAAAAATGATGATGCGACGTACAATGCTCGGTACCTGATCGTCCAGCTCGCACGAGGTGTAGGGGACAGAGGGGGGGGTGGTGTTGTGCAGCAGGTTGTACCCCACCCTGGTCGGGGGAGGCCCACCCACTCCCTCGCCGCCGCTGCCTTCGCTAGATTCCTCTTTGCCTGCAAAAGGAGACAAGTTATTGATAAGGACAAGTCTGATCAATTCAACGTTTTCAGCGCGCACAAAGCGTGCGCCGTTCTACCGCTTGACCTTCTTGGTTGTGACTAGTGAGGTTCACCAGTGCCGCAATAATGCTCTCGAATTTTGAGGGAATCTTCGTAGATCGTAGGAATGAAAGAGCGATATGTTGTTAGTGTTTATTTCTTCCCGGAGATATGCCCCCGGAGCAAGTGAAAATGTACAAAGTAAATGATATAAATGATGAATAAAGGAATAGATGATTTAACGCGGCACAGGCCTGCCCAATGTTACGGCAGAGGCCCGACTAGAGTAGCGTCTCCATGTCCGTAGCTCGAATCCTTTGTTCAAATTCAGTTCATACATGTAAGTACAGCAGAGTCCCCACTATCCGGGATGCGGATTAACTGGGGCGAATTTCAAAAGTATTGAATTGAAAATTTGATAAAAAAGAAAGAATTGAAACATGTTTCTTTAAAATCAAAATGATTCACAGTAAATTTAATTGGGGGTTGTTTCATTGAGAAGTGGAAGTTCATGATTAAAACAATTTTATTTAAAACACCAAGTTCTAAATGCATGGGTAATAATCTATACCTATAAAACTCAATGCCTGTCTGTTCTCTATACAAATCTACACAGTTTGTCTCATCTGACCCAAATTTCGCAAACTTATTCTTTAGGACCCAGCGGGTAACGTAATAGACATTTTCTCCTCCCCTGATAATATTTTTCATGCAAATCTGTACCGTTTGATAGATCTGACCCAAATTTTGCATACTTTAAGACGTGGCGGAAAACATAGGCCACATTTCCCCCCTGGATATCGAACCCATCCCAGTCTAGATTAAATGGAAACATTATTTTTATTAGAGGCTTTGCAAAATATGGAATTTCTGTTTCCCCCAAATACTTAATCCTTAACCCCGTCCTCTATAAATCTAAAGAATCTTTAATACAACACAATGGTGAGGAGCTTACCTGCGGCCCTGTAGCCACTGGGGAGTTCCGGAGGACCGACAAACACTCCCAGCCGGGGGGCACGAGGTGCTGCGACTGCCACCAGCCTGGAATCGTGCAAGCTCAATTAGACTATAGCGTTCGCTTAGAGGAAACTCTCTCGATGATATTACGTGAGATTGATTAACAACTGTATATTAAAACACATATTTAGAATCGTTTCGTTAATGAGCATGCATATAACAGTTATAAGTATTTTTCATTGCTATCAGTCATATTGTTATTATCATAATACTGACAATAATTTTCTCTATAAAATTGTGTTGCAAACGTGTCAAAATACCTAGTAGTTAAGGAGATAAAAAATTAGTTATATTTTAGTAGTAAAATTAGTTATATTTTTACATGTTTTATAACAACCATTGATTTGAGTTTGTGAGGGGTATAAAAGTAAAGGCAGTAATATCTAAAAAAATAAAAAATGTTTTTATGCAGTCACCGAGGATCAGTAATTAGTTTTGTTCCTCCCAAAAATTTTTTTTTTAAAAAAAGAAATAGGGATGAACTAAATTGATAAATGAAACGGGAAAATTAATATTTCAACTTTGGCACTCAATTTGATCTAATTGTCGGATGATATCTTGTTGTTCCAAGAGGATAACGTGACTTCTAATGTGACACACATTCAACTACAAATGTAACAAATTTCAAAAACCATTAAACATATTCTTATGTTAAGATACAAACTACAACATTGTATCATTTGTTAGCAAGTCAGAAATGATTATACAGTAAAACCATGCTAATCAGAACCAAGTATGAGAATGTTTGTCATGATGAAATGATATGAAAATAAATTATTTAAAATTATACAAACCGCATCATAATTTTTTTTTTTATTTATGGTTTTTGTGTTTAATTTGTAGAACTCCATATTTATTTTTAGTGAAATTTAAAATAAATTAAATTTTAATAAATATTATTATTAAGACTATTATTATCTAACCCGTAGAACTTAATAATATTTATTAAAATTTAATTTATTTTAAATTTCGCATCATAATTGTTTTGAAATTTTTTCTTTTTTGATACTTGACTGAAATTCTCAGACTAAATTTAACATAATTAAAAAACTAAATCAATTTTATTTTCAATATTTAATGCAACTACATTGTGGTTTAATCAAATTTATAACGAACTTCATTCATAAAAGATGATCGAAGCGTTTTTTAAATATGGTTATAATTTTTTATTTTTCTAAGTTAGAAACATCATATATATGTATATAAATTTAAGAATGACTGTTGAAGTATCTATCCAATCTAAATGAATGACAGTTTGATGTGGTTTTGGACTGAAGCTGCGATTGGTCCGTATTTTTACAAAAATACAGCTGGAGTCACCGTGAGAGTAAATGGACTGAGAGATTCTTTGGAACTGGATAATATCTATTTTCATAAAAGCCAGGAAGCAATTGAGTTATCAGATTCGCAATCTGGATGTGAAATTACTCATTTTGGAGATGTTGCCACTCGATAGTGCGATTTAACACACCTGGACTTTTTTGTTTGGAGTTATGGGAAAAACATTTATATTTATGACTAATGCTGAATTTATTACTAAAAGACAACATCCACTTCATTATTGACAATCTCGTCAAAAGGGAAGAATCAAAAGCGACCATTTATAGATATTGTGTTCCATAAGTAATCAGAAAATCTCTACTTGGTATTGATATAAAATATTTTTAAAAAAATCTACATTATTTTGATAGTTCAAAATAAGGTTGAGTTGGGTCACCAATTATAAAAAAAAATTCAAGATATATTATAGATGTCTCATAGAGACTAAATAATATTTTTTATGGGAAAGTAGGTATGGAAGTCTTTGGGTGTTCATAGGGCTTACGACCTATCATACGGCTGGCTTAAGTGATCACTTTACACAATGTAACATTCACATTCCACCCATGATAGAGAGAATACCACATCTATCAAATTTTTGGAGGTTTAGCATATATATTTAAATTTTACAACCCATTTCATACGTTCTAATTATCCTTAGCGAGACCGGCATCCAAAGCTTTTTCATCCTCCTTAATTAACCACAGATGTCACTAATGAGATATTTATTTTTGATTGGAGTTTTTTTTAAAGCAATATCCTTTATATGTGTAATGAGATTCTTCCGAATTATAAGAATTACATTAGAATATGCCTGAAATATCACATCAATTTTTTAAAACTCCTTTTTAGTTTTATACATTCAAAATATTTTGAGTTTGTCAAGATCTTGATTAATGATGTCCATGGGGACAAAATCCAGCACTGTGTTCTGAAAAATTTGACAAATTCAAAATATTCTGAAAAGAAAATCATTATGAATTTGATTAAAGCGATATTAGCAAGGGTTCACTGTAAGTACAGCATCAATGGGCAGGGCTACGACACTTATTTCAAAGCAAAAAATATATACAAACACTTGGGACTCACTCTTCCGTCTTCTGCTTAGACACGAGAGTGCGAAACTTTGCGAGCCGTTTCCTTATATAAGTGCGGCAGTGTGCATTGAAATACACGTACCTCTTCCTGTACGGCTTGTGGTGGTGCTGCTTGCCGGGACCCGCGCCGGCCCTGCGGCCCGCGCCCGCGCGCCCCACCTCCTCCTCCACGCTGGAGCACTCGCTGTCCGTCTCCGAGAAGGCTGGAACGCGGGGATCGGAGGATGATATCACGGAGAGGAAAATTGCACAACATTCTGAACTCGTCGTGATCATAGAACAATGACGGATGTGCAATAAATTCCATATTGACTTTTTTAGATCGTTAAAGTGAAAAAAGAAGCCATATAATGGTATATAAAAAGTGTATTTTTACTCATTAATTTAACCGTCGTAATACGAAGTTGGTGTAACGACGGTTCTGATTTGCGATCGTAGAACAATGCAGCATGTGTAAAAACGTACTGCGCTGACTATATTTGAGGTTTGAAAGGTATCAACTTTAAATAACTAACCCAAGTTTCAAAGGAAAATCTTTTGTAGTTATCGAGCTACGACACAAAGTGTCTTTATGTAAATAAAACTTCAAACTGCTCTCCTGCAAACTTGAGAAAAACCACATACGTCATTATTCCACAATTATGACAAACTATTTCTTAATCACAGATAAGGTGTGGTGTCGTAAA
>JADDOH010013479.1:0-11565 GCA_016648135.1 Agrypnia vestita | reverse complement strand
GTTTATGATGAAGTAGTGAATATTTTTTTATTTTATTTCTATGATTTCACAATTAGTTTTAATTATAACATTTTGCCTCGATCTTTCGGGCAACTGGCAAATGTCAAATTACAAAGCGGGAATTATTCTTATCTGTCTTTTTAGTGTTAAACATACCTACCATTTTTTCTGCTATTAAAGTCTAAGCTGAAAATTCAGTTATGATATTTTAAATTCAAGTTAAAAATACAATACGATTGCACATAAGTGCCATGATGGTGCCATGATGCAAAAATGGTGACGTATATAAGTATGTCGCCATTTTTGCGACATTTCTTTTCCAATTTTTCGACCTCATAGTAGGCTTATGCATGTTTTTCAATGTTAAGGGTACAGGATGACAATCCATGTTTAATGATTATATCAAAGATTTGTTTCCAACTCACTTTTAACAACTTCAAACCTTAAATGTGTTTCAGTCTAAACTCGACATCAACTCTCACTTTAGTATGAAGCGGACAAAACATTTTTTGGATTTTCTGTCTATGGATAATTGTGTGAATGAACTTTATATGTGAAGGTTGTGTATCAGGACAGTAGAGTGTGGCGCTAAATCCTCTGCCTGCCTCTGTGGGAAATGGTGTAAGATGGAAGCTTTGTTTAATAACTTTAGTTTGATCAAGTTGAATACATCTTGGGTAAATGAAAGGATAATTGTAGAAAACGAATGTGTTTTGATGACAAAGAGGAAGGTGGTTTCTATAAAACTACAGGAACAGGAGGAAAACTCATTGTTTGCCATGCCGGATCTGTATAAACCGGGTTTGTTCCGGAGACAAAATTAGTATTTAACTCTAAATAAGGAACTCCTATAATGCTGAGTACCATTCCAAAATGAATACAAGTACAGTAGACTCCTGATTATCCAGGAGAGGTGGTGAAAAAATCCTGGATAATCTAATTCCCAAATCCAAAAGCATTAAAAAATTGCCCAATAATACAGAAAAGTTGCAAAAATCATGCACTTTTTTTTCCACAAATTTTTAGGATGACAATGTTTTTTGCAAATTTTAAAACAACACAATAAAAAAATTGTGGTTTTATGTGATTTTTTTCGAAATTGTCTAGTCAGATCTTGAATTTATAATACATACATAATTATGGATTATGGATTATAACCTGGAATATGCGGAAAGGCTGAGAGTATTGAAACTGCCACTCTTCAGGACGAGCAAGAGGTGATCTCATCGAGACATTCAAGTTTCTATCGGGCTACTACATATTCCTAATATGACAGATATATTTGCATTAAACACTAATGTGGGTCTTCGAGGACATCACTTGAAGTTGAACAAGTCTCGGTTCTCGTGTGACCCAAGAAAGCATGCATTAAGCAATAGAGTGGTCAATATGTGGAACAGTTTGCCTGAGGGCGTTGTGTCTGCAGCCAGTGTCAACCAATTTAAGAATAGGCTGGATATTCAAATGAGAGACAGTGATATGGGCCTATCAGTTTAAGCTGCCTGCCCATTATCAATAATAATAATAAAATTAGGTTCTGCGCTATTATTGTTTTTCAAATGTTTTGCTTTATTCATTTAGTTTTACAATTAAACTATTTCAATACATTTTATTACTAGATTTTACATTAGATTTATTGAATTGAAAGGAATCAAAGATAGATTTACTTACATTGCTTACTACAAAATAAAAACTTGTGATCAACTATATTGACAGATAATGTTTCAACAACAAATATATTTTTAGTAGAGGTTTGATTTTTAATCATATGAATATTTATTTACAGGCGTATTTCATTCTCGGTGGTGCTATAGTTTCAGAAGGTGCTACATTGTTAGTTGCTATTAACGCTATTAAAAAAGGTGCTAAGGAAGCTGACTTGTCCTTCAGAGAATATGGTAAATATCATTTTTATATAGCGCCACACGTCAACTGGACTTTGTAAATATAAATTTTTTAAACACAACTAGCGACAATTCTGATAACCCATTGGCTTCTAGCTTCCCTCTTTGAATATTGGAATGGATAAGAGCTTTCCTTTGGCTATGCCAGGGATGATTGTATTACCATTTTATAATTAACATGCATTTGGATAAATGTTGTGGTTGATAATCGTGTTATTACAGTAAAACATTTTCGATTCTCGATAATTCAAAAAATTCATTATTTACATAACACATATGATTTATAGTTAATTAACGTAAGTAATTTGAAAACCCTGGTATTTCGTTGTTCGAGATAATTTTTAGACCCTTGCGCCATAAATTAATATTTTATAATAATAACACTTATTTAGAAAGTTATATAAAATGAACAATGTGCAATTTTTTGTTGGTGTCGGTGCGCCTAAAGCCCACTGGTCTGTAAATATCCTATTTATATATCCCGATGCCGCAGCTCACCAGCAATTGTCAGACAGATCATTATCAATAGTAGTAGTTGTTCTGCATTAGTAATTTTCAAATAAAATGTCAAAATGTCGCTCGTTGAGGGAGCAATTTGTAATAATTTTTTTGCTCATTATGCGAATTACTTGTTATGAGAGGTGCTCGTTATGGGAGGTTCCACTGTATAATAAAAAATATATAATAGCATTAATCAATAGAAAAATATATTCCGGTACTGGGATTTTAACCCGAGCCCCCTGAGTAAGAGCCAGGTACCATATCCACTATACCATATCGGAGGTGCCACCGACCTCAGTAAAAATCCTTACAAAGGCAGTGTACATAATGAAAATATATTTTAGTATGTGTACTATATTTTTGACGAATAATGCAGGTTCAGCAGTAGCGGCATTGTTATTAATGCCATCTTCGGACATTTAATTTGTTTTTTAACCGTGAATTCAAACGTAATTACGGACGTTACACAAAGTTACGGGGACAGACGGACGGACAGATAGACAATGAAATTATTATAATTGGGATATTTTTTATATATAATTGGCATTTCAGTGCTGCGAGGATCAGATCCATCTGTGAATGTGGTACTTCTGGAAGATATGGCGGCTGTAGGCGGTGTAGCAGTGGCTGGAAGCTTCATGGGCCTGTCATCACTCACTGGTAACTCGCAGTGGGATGCCTGTGGCAGCTTGTTCGTCGGTACCATCCTCGGATGTGTGGCTTCGTTCATCATACTGACCAACGTGGGTGCACTGGTGGGCAGGTAAAAATGGTTTTAATTTTGCTCATGCGTACTGTTACATAAGTATATATATTTTATTTTATTGGTGTTTGCTGATTTGTCTGCGGGTTTGATTGGCTTGCAGCTCGAAGTAGTTAAATATTTCTAGAATGCTGGAGTTACTACTAGTTACATGAATTCCTTCTGAATTAAACGTAATATTGGTACACACCTATCGCACCCCAAATGCAAAACTGTCACCTTTCCAAAATTGAGCCATTTTGGGAAAAGGCAAAACTGTGGAAGAATCGGTGCTGGAACCTTTAATCTATCTAATCTACATAAATGCTTTTGAGAAGACTATTAAGAAAAATAAACTCTATATGTTTGTGACGATACAGAATTGTGGCAGCAGGTAAAAACATAAACCACATAGAGCAGGATCTGAAAAAATCTTTATCATTAAAAATATTGTTCCTTTTGAAACCATTATAATTTCATACATAACTATAATAAAACTGCTAATTTGATATGGTATTCTATTATGGGGAAATACATTTAAAACATATATGAAACAAATCGAAAATCTACAAAAGCGTGTATGTAATAAAATGTGTCTTACCTAAAAATGAAATAAAATTCATCAAAAAAGAAGGGAAAGATATATTTTCGGAAACAAAATTAATGAATATTTACAAATTGTATAAATACAGGTTAATAATAAGTACCTACTATCGTAACGACCATAAAGCAAAATATCTTGAATGAACACGTACGATACAAAACAAATATATTGTACCAAGATGTAAATCTTACTACGGAGAAAGAACATTATGGATAAAAATACCATCGATGTACAATGGTATGCCCTCCGACTTGAATGGGTTAAATTAATTTGCGATGGTGAAGGTGGCGTGCAGGAAATTTATTATGAAACGTAGTGAACTGCCTGCACTCTAATTGCTTCCTCTATTGTTATCATCATCATCATCAATGGCTTAACTGTCCATTGTGGGCCTTGGCCCCCTCCAACATTCCTATCCATCCTCCTCTATCCTCGAATCCCTGATGCTTATAGTTTTCACGTTTTACTTCACTCCATCCATCGGAGTTTGGGTCTACCTACGCTGCGTCTACCTTGAGGCTTTATCTGGAGAATCTTTTTTGGCATTCTCTCTTCACTCATTTTTTCTACGTGCTCTGCTCATCGCAGACTCTCTATTTTGATAAATTGTATTATGTTGCTCATTGTAAATAATGTAGACCTCATCGTTGTATCGTATTCTCCAGAACCATGAAAGAAGATCTTATCTATCAATGTATAAGTTTTAATACAGTGTTGTTGAAATAAATTTGTTTTTAAAAAATTTCTTCATTTCAAAAAAAAAATATATATATTTTTTAATGTAGGTATATATATTATTTTAATATCAGTATTTATATCTTAATTCTTTATATATCTTACCTATTATATACCTGCATGTGATAAATTCTGTTTTTACTCCCTTTTTATTAACTCGTGGCGTCTGCTTGATGCAAAAACTTTGGATCGATTTTTAACCCTTTTCCCGTGATCCAATCGAGTGAAACTTTGCAAGCCGACTCGTGGCGACGATTGATCGTGAGAAGATCTATCAAATTTTCGTTAAAAAAAATTAATAATTTTCAAATTTTTAATGTTTTTTTCATACATAAACTTTGCAAGTTTTATGAAGAGACTGCGACACATCTGGTAGACACTTAACTTGATTATAGTATAATTTTGGATTTTTGGAAATTTTTTATTACTCCCTTTCGTAGTGTCGAGGGGCCGAAGCCCAACGCGTAGGTTAAGCGCCAAACCAGTTTCCACTAGTAAATGAGAAAGGGAGTATAATAAAAACTTGGTTTTTATGGCTTAGTTTTTTTATATCCATATCCTCTTATATTTTTATATATCATTTGTATCATAATTTAATACATATGTGTATACTTATTTGGAATGTGTGGGAGTGCACTAACCTCGCCACATACTGGAATAAAGTTTTATTATTATTATTTTATGTAAACTAATATATTCCAAATTAAAATGGAAAGAATATCAGTTATGTACATACTTTTTGGTTTGTTTGCAGATCTATACCGCAAGAACAGTTAGATAAAATAAATTTAGATCTGGAATCGGATGTGATGATTCGAGCAATCCACGATGTCAAAGGAATAGATATGGGTAGCAATTTGGTTAGGTACAAGGTAACTATAATATATACCTAATCAATGTATTAGCTAAAATTGTACATGACTAAAAAATGACTTGTATTTTTTATTTCTTGTTATTTCTACAGTTCTTACAATTTACACTAGAGGCTCACTAATCCAGAAATGATGTTTAAAAAAGTTGAATTATTTGGTCAGAATATGGATATTTTATAAATTATTCTTTTAAAATAAATGACGCAACATCCACATTGTTGATTGATTGCATTTTGAATGAAGATATGTCGAGAAATTCAATCTTGGTATAAAATTGTTGAACTTAATTCTGGCTAGTTTGATCACAATTCTTTTTGGACAATTCTTTGTCAACCACTTTTTGAACAATCCTGCAAGGAGGGCTAAATGGTGTCAGTAATTTACAAACCCAAATAAAACGTTTTAAAATCTAGCCTGTTCAAACATGTGCCAGTTTACTTCTGAGAGTATAATTTCTTTGACTTTTAAGTTTATTGTTTCAACCATATTGGATTTTAAAAGTGTATATTTATAATGATATCACAATAAAATTTTAGTAACATGTTTTTTTTTTATGTCAGGCTGAACTGGATTTTGATGGCAGAGAATTGACAAGGGTTTATTTGGATAAACAAGATCTCAATACAATGCTTGATGTGAGTAATTTAAATTTTATTCACTAATTGTCTGCCTATTTTATTTTATTCAATCTTTTTGAAGTATGCATTAGTAAAAACATATACATATATTAGCAACATTTTTGATTTATTTTAGCTTTTCAAAAATGTCTTTAATATTTTATTTGTTGTAATACATATTTTGTTTTTAAATTTCAGGAAGTTAAAAAGCTTCAAACAATAAATGAGCTTGAAGGATTTATGCTGAAGCATGGAGAAAATATTGTTGACATGATGGGTGGTGAAATTGATCGGATTGAACTAAAATTAAGGGTAATATGTCCTCCATATTTTTTTTTCCATATATGTATGACATTAGAGAACTACTTTTAATAGATTATCTTGGCCTCTGCCGGTACTTATTGAGATTAAAAAACTCTTTTGGCAGTGGACCAACAAAGGAAATAAATTTTTTTTTTTTTTTTTCAGAAACGATTCCCGTTTGTGAGGCACTGTGATCTGGAAATTTTGTAAATACATAATACACTTTTTAGCTTTAAATATTTATGAATAGCTACGTGTTATTACTTGTATAATGTATGAGGGTTTACTTTACTTTCAATGTTTGCCTCTGTTTTGTATTTGTGATAATTATGATGTTCTCAAAGTAAGTGTATTTATTCATTTATTTTTTATTTTTATAAAATTATATCCATTATTCCTTAGATTCAAAGTTAAAACTGTTTGTTTATAATAGATTAGATTGATAATAGTTAATATCACATGTTTTTTTGTTAATTTTGTATACATAACTATGAAAATAATTGTTAAATACAGGTGACCCCCTTAACATGAATGAGAGGTGCGTTCCCGGATAATCCGTGTTAAGAAAAAATCCACACTATGGGGAAATTAATCAGAAGTATTTTAAAGTTTGTAATTAATTTAAAAATAATAAAAAAAACATTGTTCATACTAGTAAATATTAAAAAAAATGAACCACTATGCTTTTCAAGAGTGATATAATTAAATGCGCTGACTATAAGTTTATTCTTACGTGAGAGACTCCCCTACCTATATCGTGGGGGATTACCTACTTCGTAATATGCAGTCAGTAGTACTAATTTGGTTAATATTCGGGAAAGCCCCCAATATTATGTGTAAGTACGGCACCTACGTAATTTTATAATGCAGCATGAACCCCCGTCAACCCCTCTCAGGGGTTACCTTTATACATATTGTACTAGAAAATTAAAATACTAAAAAATATTACGATGTGCACTTTAAGACCAGCGCCACACCTTGCCGATCTTCCGTCGCCGATCATCTGCGGTGGAACGCTGCTACATTTCTTTCCATATATGTAATATATATTTATCAAATACATTGCAGATGATCGGTCGATCCGTTCGCTTTTCCGATTTGACAGTACAGCGATAGAAGATCGGCATAGTGAGGCGCTAGCGTATATAGTATTGACTACAATTTAGAGTAATATTTATTCAAAAAAATAGCACTGACAAAATTTTATTTTTAACTGCTCCATAGCATTAATATAATATTGACTACAATTTAGAGTAATATTTATTAAAAGAAATAGCACTGACAAAATTTTATTTTTAACTGCTCCATAGCAAAATCTTTTTTCCAATACTTAAGTGGTATGAATTGTTTTAAATTCTTGTTTTGAAATTATTTTTCTTTCTTAAATTTCGTAAACCTTTTTTTAAATAAATGAAATGATTATTTTCAAATACTGGTGTATGTATATCATAATGTACTTACTGCCGTGCATCTTAATTACTGCATGTTTCACACTTGCAAATCTTTATGACATTCTATGCTGAAATGTAGTTACTAGAGAAATGCTTTTTCTTAATTTTTTCGGGATTTTTATTTATTCATCAAAAAAAGAAAGTTTTATAAATATCATTCTTAAATATAATGTGAAAATTATTAATGAACAATGCATACTTGCAGAGTAGTCTTTGGAGAGTTTATAAATATTTATTTTAATGTTTTAACAATGTTATGGTTAATAATGTAATGTAGTATGTATGACCACTGTAAGAATGCAGCTGAGATTCTCTGAGAATCGCAGTAGTCACATACTACACCTACCTAATTGTTAGTATTTTTCGTGAACCAATAATTTCCCTAATTGTTTAAGACCAGATAAGTTTTATGATGTTTTGTTTTCACAATTACGTTTTAGAAATTGATATTAAATAATGTATATTTAAATTAAAAATGTTTATAGTAATTATTCTTGTCATATAAATTAAAAAAAAACAAGACAACTCGTGATAATACGTGTTTTGGAATACATAAACATAGACACGCTCTGTTTTCAACACGGTACTTATAGCTAGTACTTATAACAATACATCAGCCGTCATGATGGACCTTGCAATGGGATCCAAACGCTGGCCACAAAGTCATAGAAACACGGCAGAATATCACAGAAAACTCAAATCAAAAGATTCTGAAAGGCTGTGAAAACTTAAGATCATTTAAAAAAAAACAATGTGAACAAGATTTTTGAGTTTACGTACATATTGAATTACACTTTCACTGCCTTTGGATTAAGCTTTAAAATGTCAGTTTTAATTTCATGATAATACTAAAAAATATATAGTTCTGTTTAAACTTTTAAATAATCTCACTAGTCCATTAATTTTGCATTTTTTTCGCAATTGATTTTTAAGTATTATAAAAAAAAATACATATCGACGGCTCCTACGTATAAGATCGTAACCCACAAAGCGACGATTTTGAGTTTGTTATGTATTTCATGTTTTTAATTATATATTTAATTCCTAGAACGAAAAATTTTTTTTTTTATCATAATAAAACGTTATTTATTGCAAAATATTTATTTTTCTTTCTTGGAATTAAAGATATAATTAAATACACATGTGTATACACAAAAAACTCAAGATCGTCGATTTGTGGGTTACGATATTATACGTAGGAGCCGTCGATATATACTTGATATATTCAAGTAAAAATTGAGAGTCTTGTAGCCATTTTGAGACAATAAATAATAAATTAGACTTACAGTCGAGTTGCGAAAGGCGTTATCTATCATATTTTTCCATAATTATAAATATTTTAATCTAATGAGTGACCTCAAAATAAATCAAATTTTTTATGGAGCCGGCGTGAAATTGAAGGTAGTGCAATTCGCAGAAATTGATTGAAAATCATTATGTAATTGAAAAAAAATGCCAAAAACAAAATCGCTCGTCATTTCAAATTTAAAAATATATTTTAATATGTTTTAAATATATACAGGTACCTCATGTAATAGAATCATAACAAGTGTGAAAAAATCATTTTAAAACAGATTCTGCTTGTCATCGACGTGGATTTATGCTTCCGCCGTTGTTTTTTGATTTCGAAACCCTAAAAAATTTGTTATTGACATACACTAGGACCACATTATATATGTACTCAAATACATATGGTATAGTTCTTGTTAATTATTAATTGTGTTTTGTGTTCAAAGTAAAAGAAATTAAAATATGTAACGATAATAAATATTTTTGAGTAAATTTTAGACTCATATGCTCATCACTATTTTAATTTAACTTCATTAATGTTCGTCTTATCTGAACTAACTGTTCAAAATTCATTTTGTGTTATTTCAATGTTTTTTTTTCACAAGTTCTATGACTTTTGGTTAATTTCGCAATCTCATCACCATTTTTAATTTTTAGCCCCTTGCGTATTAATCAATGCGTTTTAGTTCACATATTTCGTAATATTTTGAAATTTTATGAAGTTGAGAAAAATATTTTGATTTTTTTGGGTCTCTTGAATTTCGAATCAACGAGGTTCTACTGTGCAAAGTTTAAATAATAAATCATATTTCTACATTCATCAAGAGCTTTCTACATTCATGAAAAGTTCCTTCGCTTATAAAATGTCATCATCTAACATGCATATTATGTAAGCAGGGAAATGCTAGCTCTGTAGTACTTGCATTTACGTTGCACAATACTAGTCATGGTATTTTAACCGGTGACACTATTTGAGATTTGTATCTGCTTGCCTCGATGATTGGCTACTGATTTTTTACAATTCGACAGGCCTTTATCGATACTAGACAACAATTATATCTTACTTCTTCATTAAAAACAGTAAAATAATTTTGTGGTGACATTATTAATATAATTAATAGAAATAAACTTTGTTTTCACCACTTTTGTATTGAAAATATCAACATGTTTCAGAGCTCAGAGCCCATGACCCCTTCGTCAGGATAAAGCCATGTATTCACTAGGGGACAAATTGTCCCTCAACAGCACGCGTGGCACAGAGTCTACGTGACGTTGCAACGTCGTGCACTGTTCCGCGACGGTGCGCACAACATAGCGCGGCATTTCTACGTGCCGTGGCAACGTTGCCATGCGCACGGTACCCGAGCGTACTCACTGCAATATTCCGCGGAGCGTCAGTACCACGTGGTATGTTTACAAGTGAATACGCATGCTCTGTATCTGTCAAGATGACAGTGTGGGGAAACGAAATTGTTCTTGAACTCATCGAGCTGTATCGATCGAAGATCGCATAGAATGTCCGTCCTTCTTTTTCTTTGCAGTAAAGAATTTCGCATTCTCCTCTTTTTTCTCCTCTTACGTTTCGATAAACTCATTAATATAAACAGATACGCAGTTGACATCATAACCTCCTAGGGCCACATTTCCGTGACGTGGAAAACAATAATTATTTGCAAAAAGGACCTTGTTTTTAATAATATTCAATTTACTACAGTAAAACCTCGTTAATTTGAAATTGCGACCCAAAAAAACATTTCGAAATGCGCGGAACCCCGTTTTCGCCAAATGAGATACCGCAGCTGTCATCCATAACCTCATCGGATGACATTTCCGCGACAAGATATGCGAGTCCCGGTGTGTACACGTCAAATGATCGCGTCATTGTCCCCGAAACATGAGCGTAGATGTTGATGCGACATGCCGAGTGGAATGTTTCGCGATTTGTCCCCTAGTGAATACATGGCTTAAAATTGTATAAAAAATTTGTATACAATTATATCCTGACGAAACATCTCTCGACTCTGAAACATGTTGATATTTTCAATACAAAAGTGTGAAAACAAAGTTTATTTCTCTATTAATTATAATTATGTAGTTATCAATCGTCAATACAATCAGATACAAATCCCAAATAACTGTACCAAAAATAACCAGTTAATATAACAATTTAACCATCATTACACAATACAGTTTAATACATCCTACATAATATATATTGATGAAAAAAAATAATGATGTTGGAATCATAATAAATATTTTACTTGTTCATTTTAATTCACTTGTTTTATTTGTCCATTTTTATTCAATGTACATTACCATATTATTAGATAAAATGAGCTAAAATGTATTCTTTGAAATTATTTTTCATGGCGATATTTATTATAGTTTAACCTGTCCGGTAGTATGACCGTACATGTACAGAAGGAGTATGACCGTAAGCGTACGGTTGCGCTTAAAAATGAATTATTATTCGATTTCTTCCGAAAAACCGAAGGGTGCTGTCATCTGTGAACCAATTGTCATAACTTTTCAAAGTTCGTAGTGAA
>JADDOH010013478.1:0-44634 GCA_016648135.1 Agrypnia vestita | reverse complement strand
CTCTATAGATTAAAGAATTACCAAGGTCCCATGAAGGAAATCTTTAAAATGTGTAGCCATTCATCGAATTAGTTGGGTTTTCAAGACTTCATTTTCTAGTTACAGAGCGTGCCAGCACTTCCCGTGCGACCTTGTACTGCACATTCCCACCTCTAGAACTTGTTTTAGTATTATACGGCGGGTGGAATATGGTGGATACTCAGTAGGTGTGTGGTGCCCACAAGTAAATCATTTATTATTTGTATAAGGAAACATACCGTACAGTTTATTATTTAATATGTATAAACAGTTTTCTAATAAATAGATCAGTGCAGTTTCCTGGGATTAAAGAAATACATAGTTGAATAAAATTAAAACATAAAAATTAACAATATGTAAAGAAAATAACAAAAAGATTATTAGCGTAACACTCCTATTATACCTACTAAAGAACGAAGGCCGTATGATATGTACCCGCCACAGATAAAGAAACATTTTAATTATTTATTTCTCAATTAGTCTCGTTTTAGCTCGATACATTTAGTCCACCGATATTCCAACATTCTTAAGGAATACAAAAAATATAGCAAAAAGGTCTCTGTTTTCTTTATAACTTTCTTGTTTGACGTCCAACACTTTCCGCCAAGACATTTTTCATCTTTGAAAATAAAAAGAAATAGCCTGGAGAGTAGGGTGGGTGTGGCTTCAATTAATAAACTCAGAGCAGTTTTGCTATGGCAGCTGCGGACAAGTAGGCTGGTGGGTTCTTATGGTGAAAGATAAATTTTTCTTCGCCGTTATCTCTCGAGCGATTCATCAGCCCAGTAAATATATACTGTTATAATATAATAATAATAAATATAGCACTGCCCCGTGATTGCGCTTCTCTTTTCTGAATAGTCGATGAAGATGATGCCTCGCAAATCTCAAAAATAGATAGCTTTGACTTTTCCAGCCGGTGGATCTTTTGGATCAGGTTCGCCAGGTAAAGCTCATGCTCACTGTTTTAACAGTTCATTATTGTCTGGCATATAGCCGTGGATACGTGTTTCGTCAGAAGTCTCAAAAGGCCGCAGAAACTCTTTAGGAGTATGTAAAATAGTTGCTCTCTGGTGTTTCCATATACATATTTTAGTGTCGGCACTTTATTCGATATTGGGTTTAGTTGACATCTCATTCTCGTCTTGAAAGATCATAATCTCATGACACAGTACATGGAATTTGACACTTGGAAAACAAATGTGCAGCCTTAACGAGGTTCTGCTGTAACATTTTCCCCAGTGACATGTTATGTAATTGAGTGAAAAATTATTTTTATATTTCTAATATATAACACACGTACATCATCCTTGAGAAATGTATCCTCTACATTGAATGAAATGTGTATATATTACTTTATTGTCTGTCACAACCATCTTGATAATATTTTTGTTATTATTGCAGTTCAAGAATAAATTACAAAATTCGTTTGACGTGTTGGCATTTAATAAGAATTTTCTTGCAGGATGCAGTGATTTTCCTTCTGTCTCATGGATAATAGATTCAATTATGGATACTTCTCGCGGAATAAGTTCATTATTAAAACATTCCAATTCTGATTCCAACTGGATGGATAGCTTTGACCAAACCCCAAGCAGATTAAGACAGAACATCATTGAGTTAATAAGTAATTGCTGTATGTTTTTCCAGTACAAAAGTGAATTCATAAATGAAGGATTAAATACAGCTTGGGGACCGCTTATTGATCACTTGAGTCATTGCCTTGGAGAAGTGGATATTTATGATTATTACAGTTTAGGTAAGTGAAATGGTCATTACAAAAGTCCTGCATTTCAAATATGTAATAATATAAGATTTAGTTATAAAAAAAAAATTTGTTATAAAAAATATTATTTAACCCCCCCTGGGCCGCGTCGCATATATGCGACAGGCACAAAATAAATTATTTATCGACAGCCGCGTATCGAATTTGAAAAACGTAATTTTTTCCCAATAGAGAAATCCTGTTGTGACCTGTCGTTCCATTTTCAACTCAAAAACATCACGGATTATATTTTAAATCAACAATCAAAACAGAAGTTTTTCTGCCGTCAAAATCGTATAGAATTGTTATAGATGGCGCCCCGATCGCGTGTTGTGCAATCGAAATTCAAATATTCCATCGTCAAGGTCACGCGCAATGTGCGCGGGAAATACGATTTATTTTTTTCGTTTTTCGATTTATTTGTACACGTATATACAAATATATACGATATGTTTTGCGATATTTGTCAGTTTTTGTTGGTTTATGATTCAATTGAATACTAATAGTGATTTATTAACAAAAATACACGCAATTTTGTTGCGTTTATTTGAAATAGGTGTGTGTGTGAAAGTGTATCATATTTATGTGTTATGAGTGCGATGTCCCGTCGTGTGCCGTGCCGTGCAACAAAATATTTCACACAGAAGAAGATTATTATTATTAATGTAGTGTTGTCTCTAATAAACAAATAAAAAATTATTATTATTTTTCAGAAAATGTTGCGCTGGCAACATTATGGAAATTCAAAAAAAGATTATTTTTTTTACTTAAATGATAAAAAAATCATTGCATTTCGACACTTACGATAAAATAATATGAATGTGTGTGTTTTTTTTTAATATACGCATGTTTTCATGGTTTTTTCGTAAAAAGAAAAATCACAAAAAATTCCGAAAATTTACGGCCCTCATCAAGTTAACACACTTGTGGACATGCATCTTCTTCTTCCTTGCATTGTCCTAACTCATTGCCTAGGTAGGCTGTTGGAGTCGGCTCTTCTCGTTCTCAGGCTGTATCTTCTTCGGTTCTGGGTATCGTTTTTATCCAGGCCGTTTCTCTGTAATATTTCGGAGCATTGAGTCATCCAGAAGTTTTTTGGTCTTCCTCTGGATGACTGTCAATGAAGCTACCAATGAAATTAAATACAAGCATGTGTCCAAATTATGACCACCTCCTCTAATCTGGTAAACATCCAGAGACAGAATATAGGTCAATTGCCGAGAGGTTTTGTATGACTCATGTGAAAAAATATATTTCCCTCTAATTTGCACTAGAATGCGACCACTATAACTTGGCGTGCGAGGGAGGGCATCCCTGTCGCGTAACAGAAGTTGACAGGATGTAAATTTATTACACAATACATAATGTACAGAATGTCCGGTGACCGGTGTCATAGCCTTTAACAGAAATTTGGTCGGGCAGCACTAAAAAAATCAAGCAATAATGGCGGCCGTTCTATCTGTCAAACTGTCAGACGGTAATATCGGTCCATTATTTGCTTTTTCAGCTTCGCAAAACTTTAATACTTCGTTGGCAATTGTTCTTGCACCATCACGGACTGTTTAGGATGTTTTGGACATAATAATTCAGTGTATATTGGTAATCAAGATTTCACAGCTCCCGAAATTGAACTGAATGACAGGGCGAGGGGTTACCGCCGGGTGCGGGCGGGGCGGGTTTTAGTTCCAAAGACGCCAAGTTATTGTGGTCAAGCAATACCATTGGCTTCATATAAAAGAAGAAGACAGATGATAACAGAATGAGACGATCATACCCAGGTTAATCCCGGTTATTTTTAGTGTGTTACTTTAGTAGTTACTTTAGTGTGTGTGATTGAAAATGTGGTTCATAAGGGATTACTGAAATGCTATTGCACAAAAGATATAATTTGACAAAAATAATTTCAATACTTTGTTAAATTCTTTCTAATTTTATCTGCTATCTTACCGACCAATTTTGCCTATGTGACTGATCAATCTCGAAATGTAAAGTGTTTGCCTCAGCAATGGTCGAAGCGCAGTGAGGCCAGCATTTAAAATAATTGCATATCAAAAAAAGTAATAATTATCGGCATAAAATTAAATTTAGCAGTAAAAAAAGTCAAAACAATACATATACTTGAGTCATTTTCAAAAAATATTGATTATTTTGACAAAACTACACAAGACACAATATAATTAAGAAATCAAAAATAGCATAGGCAACATTTCCCCCCTATTCTCATACCCCTTCCCCTCCCCCTGACATATTTTCGATGCAAATCTGTACCGTTTGACCGATCGGACTCAAATTTGGAAACTTATTCTTAAGGACTCGGCGGGTAACATAGGCAACATTTCTCGCCTATTTTCTTACCCCTTCCCCTCGGCATGACATATTTTCGATACAAATCAGTACTGTTTGACCAATCGGACTCAAAATTTGGAAACTTATTCTTCAGGACTCGGTGGGGAACATAGGCGATATTTCCCCATATTCTTTTACACCTTCCCCTGAAATATTTTGGGTGCAAATCTGTACCCTTTGACCGATCGGACTCAAAATTTGGAAACTTATTCTTTAGAACTCGGTGGGAAACATAGGCAACATTCCCACTTATTTTCTTACCCCTTCCCCTCGCCATGATATATTTTTGATGGAAATCAATTGACCGATTGGCCTCAAAATTTGTAAATTTGTTCTTAAGGACTCGGCGGGTAATATATGTGACATTTTCCCCCTACCCTTTTAACCCTTCCCCTCCCCTGATATATTTTCTAGGTAAATCTGAACCTTTCGACCGATTGGACCTCAAAATTTGTAAACTTATTCGTTAGGACTCAGCGGGTAACATATGCGACATCTCCCCCCTATTCTTTTAACCCTCCCCCTCCGCTTATATATTTTCAATGCCTTTGTTTACCCTCACAAATTTATTTTAAACTTAATCCTTAACCCGTGCAATGCCGGGTAAGGACAGCTAGTAGTTAATATTTTAACTGAGCGAAAAATAAAAATAAATACTTGAAAAAAATATTTTTTTAATTTTTTGAACGCAAAATCATTTTCTAGTTTGCACCATTTTGCTCAACTAATTTTATCATATGTTGTGAACATATTAGTATTTTACTAGTTAAAAATAATCTAAAGATTTTTTTAATAGGACTGACATTGATGCTAACCCCCATCTTGTTTACACAAAACATGAACTAAGCACAAACACAAATTTTTGCTTACAGCTTACGTGGGTCAGGTGGTAAAATGTTTGAGTCAACTCACATACATCTCTAATGACGAGCCTTGTAGGGATTCACACAATACCCTTATCAAACACATGGCCCGTATTGTCTGCGCATCCTTTGTGAGCGACGACTATTCCGGATACAAAGGGCTGGCTTTGGTGCAGAATTGCTTTATTGTTTTGTGCCATTTGCTTGAGAATTCATTAGGCGATAAGGAAAAAATGCAAGTAAGAAAACATTATATCAAGAAAGGAAAATTTTTCATAAGTTTTCATTTGAAAATTTTATAAAATTCACAGAGCAATGCTTCGGTGGATTATGGATTGTTATTTTATACCATGTTTATTGATATTATGAGGTGTCCTTTGGTGAAGAAGGTGTCTTTGATGGAGGTATATAGGAAACATTCAAGGGCATGCGTGAATTTTTTTCCCGCTTTTAAAAAGTGTCAGTCGCTGGCAGTCATTGTCAATATGACACTAACTATACTTCTCAACCCACGGTCTGATTGCCAGCGCCACACTTTTGCTGAGGTATACACAGCTCTATCAAAGGACCTCCCGTCCTTCATTTATTTGGGTGGAAAAAATAAAGGTTCAATATTATTCAACACCTCGTATGTGTGAAATCTATCCTATAAATGTGAATTATTAACTATTATCATATATGTAATACTTTTAATACATTTCAGCTTTGGCTTGAGAACGCATTAAGTCATCCAGAAATTGATAATATTCTGTCTGCTTGCCTGCTGTGGTACAATTCTAAACACCTTATGGTTAGGTGTCTCTCTTTCAAATTGCTCTCCGGATTATCCACACAACCGGCAATTGTCATAAATCTTAGAGAAAGTTAGTACCCTCAGTTTTGTTAGATGAATTATTTAAATGTTTTTACTGGCTCTAAACCCAAACTATGCTTTGTTTTTTGCAGAATTTGAAGATTCTGATAATAATATTATGGAGATGGTGCTTTATAAAGTGATTGACTTAACAGAGGCTAGCCTTTTCCGAGAACAAGCGGCAATTCTACTGAGCAATTTATTAGTGAGGAAACTTAAAGTACCTTTTTGAATTTACTTGTTATGTTGCTAATTCATAATTGTAACTTCATTGTTTTACAGCTTTCAAAAAATGTAAGAAGTAATGGACACCATTTACTCAATTTAGATTTTTATGAAAAAATTTCCGCAACCGCAACAAAGGTTTGCTTAAATGAATTAGAGGAATTCGAAGCAGGTATTTCTGAGTGATCATTTATAATTTATATCTTTATTCGTTTTAATCCTTTCCACTCCAAGGCTCCTTTTGTTTTTATTACGCCAGCTCCACGCTGAAAAATTGTGTATTTTTAGTTGTTTTTTAAATAAAGTGAATTTTTTCGTATCCGAAAATTTATTTTCGAATAAAAATTATAATAAAAATCAACACTAAGAATTGTAATAATTCATTTTGGTATAGTATTTTTTAAACAAATCACAGGATGAAGCAATTGGTAAGGAAGCAAGGTATTGCCTCACTTTATTTTTCTGTTGAAGCATATAGCTCATTCTTTGTGGATCCTCCTGTAAAATATTGTAAATATATAAAATAAAAATTGTTAATATATAATAAAGAGAGAAATTTCATCAAGACATCGTTCCGTATCTGCTGCGGCCACATCCGCCGCTGTTCTGTGATTTGCTTTGGAAGCCCTGAGGTCTCTCATACCATAACAGGTACCTGAGTGTCTTTGTGCTATTCTATAATGTCTTACAACCTTCTTTCAAAAACTTTATTAAAAAAATCCTTCCTATTTTAAAATTGTCCGCAAAAAGACATATTACCACCAACTCCGATGTCGAGTGATGCTCGATATTGGATTCGGTGGAACAAAATCAATGTCGAGTGACACTCGACATTGGAGTGGAAAGGGTTAAATGTCTTGAGTTTAATGCTTCATGTATTATTTTTTAGGTGATAATATTTCATTGGATATTCTTTCAAATCAAGATAAACTAGAGGTAGCACATTCAAAGAAGGAATTATCAATTCCCATTAAGTTGGTTGTCAACAGTACTCCCAAGTGTTCGGTGCGTTTGCTTATGGCTTTGACCGATGTACTGTTCAACATATTGCTGTATAGTGATAAAATACCTGAAGGCATGGAAAAATCTGGTGTGTTTAGGATTTTATTTAGGTAAATGAAAAGCCAGACCTTGTTATATAGGCTAATTTATTTCAAATTTTAGTAAAAAAAAAATGAAAATGTCAATATACAGATATATATATATATATATATATATATATAATGTTTACAAAAAAACGTCAATTATACAACTAATTAAAGAAAACATAACTGCTAAATTTGAAAAAACACATCATTAAGATTCAAAAATAATTTTAAAATCCCAAAGTATAATACCAAACTATGTCAACAAAACTACATATTCTTGGATATAAAAAACTTCAATAACCTACCTACAGATATTAAGAAAATCAATGACTTACAACAATTAAAGAAAAAAATAAACCAACACTTTAGATCGATACAATTTGACAATGCATAACAAGACATATAGCTAAGGAACAAATAAGCCAAATCCAAAATAAACTAATAAAGTGTAAGCCCCTCACCAAGCACATGAGCAAGTCTCATTTTTGGAGAGGCAAAGCAATAAAATAAAATGTATCTAAGTAGATTGTAATAGACAAATGTATTATGATTTAGATGTAGTTTTAATATTAAATAAAAAAAAAATATGTATGTATTGGCTTAGTATGTAGACTATTCCATTTTCAGGTGCATTGCTTTAAAATTGGCAAACGACGAAACAAAGTTAGTAATGATTGCTGCAATATGCAGAATATTACATAAAGCAGTGAATATGTCCTCAGAAGTTCGGGAACTGTTGGTCAATACGGAAGATTGTATCAGTGCACTTCTTGATGTCTTCATACCAGAATATGCGGGTAAATTATAAAGACTGTTTATTGTTTTTGTATGACTATAAAAAACAATTTAAATTTACAATTGTATTACAGGTCTACATAACTCAAAGAATTTTTACTGTTGTAAAATTTTTTGTTTAAACAAAATAATGTGATGTGTAGGTATATAATCATCCGTATTCTGAAAATAACAATGTCTGGATCTTTAAGATCTTTAACCCAACACTTAATAGACGATAATAAAAATTAAAAATGTCCAGAGCGCATTTTGTAATTCAAATCTTCCCATCTTGTCATTTAACAGATAACAATTTACATATTTTTCCCTCCCTCTATATCTATCTCATATAGAAACTTACAGAAATAAACACCGACGTAAAGCTATGTCTCGTTTATTTTTAATTTTTATTATCGTCTTTTAAGTGTTAGGATAAAGATCTTAAAGATCCAGACATATCTGTCAAAAAATGTCAAGATGGGAAGATTTGAATACGCGGTAACGCCGAACACGGTCATGACAAGTCTAGCCATGATATTTCATCTGGACGCTGTGGATGAAGAAATTAATACGTTTGTAAGAAACAATCTTTCTTATATCATTTTTTAATACAGTGTATTTGAGCCGTAGAATTACAAAATCCGCTCTGGACATTTTTAATTTTTATTATCGTCTATTAAGTGTTGGGATAAAGATCTTAAAGATCCAGACATTGTTATTTTCAGAATCGGGCCGAATATATGTTGGATGTATTGTTCCATCTCATGTGTGTTATTGAAAGTCTATTTAATAGTTTTATAAAAAAAATTCACGCACTAAACTTGCAACACTTGTACAGGTCGATATTTTACTTGTGGCAATGTAGTCAGCCACTGACGAATCTGTTGCCAGCTTATTTTTTTTTTAATATTACGATACAATAGTACATACATAGATTTGTTTAATGGTTAATTATTTTATGAATAGGGAACGAAATACATAATATTAATCACATCTAAATAATTTTTCGATTATTTTCAAACTGTGCCCACCGAAATCCTAATTAACGAATGACCTCCCGTAAATTGTGAATGACCCACTAAAACCTACTGCAATCATTTTCAGGTGCAAATTTCTCAGCTTTACAAAAGTTATCTACGTTAGATTTCGTTTTTATTTCTTATTTTATACTTCCTGGGAAATGAGAATGTCCTTGGCCCTGGTGTTTATTTTTTTTAATGAGACACTGATAGAAAAATGGGTACACGATTCATAAATTTTTTATTATTTAAAACTCAGCCCATTATCCCAATGAGAAGTGTCTTCGACCTGCTCTAGCATAAACATGCAAATGTATATTTAGTGTATCACTGTAGTGTGATCAAATAAAATATCTACATACCTAAATAATTGATTAATGTGTTCTATGGGTTATTGTCAAGAAAATGGATGTTGTGTAGGAGTGACTTTTTGAATGATGATACGGTATCTGCAAGAATATCAGCATCAGAATTCCAGTACATAATTGATTATTATGTATCTGACAATTTCTAGTCTGTTTATTGTTAAAATTAATCTTATTATTTGAAGAGAACTTCCAAAAGTGTGTCCTCAATTTTTTTTTTAAATTTCTTGTTATCGATTACAACTCTAAAACGTTATTAATTAAACAAATCCAAGTACGACATAAAACGACATATGTATTGGTAACTAACATCAAGTGTTTTGTTACATCACTGTTTAACGTGAAGTGGTCATATAACTTTGTCTATTTGTCGCACAGATATCGCTCACTCATATATGTATTGACATGTATCGATATACATATGTACAACACATTCTTGAAGTGCCATGAGTAAGTGATTGACTTGTAGGGCTTGTTTTAATTTGTTTAAAGTATAAATTATAATATATTTAAGTAATCACATATTTAAAAAAATCTTTTTTCCATGTTTCAGGATTTACTCAGTCAAATGCAGAGAGAGCTCTACAAGAGATGTGGAAGTGGGCATTTTTGCTGATAGGGTCTCTGTCAGAAACTAAGGCTGGCTTCTTCCGTACATGGCGTTTACTCTCAGACTCTGGAATGCTTAGTTTTTTTGAAATCTTGCTTCTTTCCTTGAGTGATCAACAGTATAAAGGTTTGAATGAATGAATTAAATTGCTTTTGAATTAAATAAAGTTTGTTCCTGTCTTTTTTTAGTATTAAAAATGTTAAGAAAATATTTTAAAAATAAGTACCGACTGAGATTAACTTTGACATAATTTTTTTCCAGAAGTGTGTTCACCCGCAATATTTTGTTTGGTGAAACTCCTAACTGGTAGTGTGAAATATACTGAGGATAATAAATCAGAAAATATGAGAAACCTTCTTGATAAAACCTTAACGGTCTCATTGTGTGACGGCCGAGGAATAATACCCACAGTAGCCGGTTATAAAAATGAGCATCATATGGTGGGAATATTAAAAAGTGATAAAAATGATACACTGTTTAAGAAAATCAATAAGTTTGAGAATGATTTAAATATTCCTATTTCAATTGATTCAGTTTTGAGTGAAGACTTATGTTCCGCTTTAATGTATTTATATAAAACTTTTAATATTGGAAAAAATGTAAACTCATCAGTTGTTAAAGGTAAGAATGTTATGCTTTTAAATTATATAAAATAATCCCCCTTACTTTTGGGATTGTTGAGAGTATTGCAAATAATATGTAAGTGTCCCCATTTGCTTGCTCGCCACTGTACATCCCATCTTTTTTGTGTGTTAATGATATAACAGCCCTCGTTATCCTAAGAATAAGAATTATAAAATAAGATACTCCAGGTCATAGTAACTGGATGCCGTAATTTTATGGTAATTGTTCGATCATAAATTTAGCCCACTTAAATTATGTTGTTAAAGTTCATCTTTATTAAACTATCCATAAATTTGCTACATCGTATAATATATGAATTTATGGTTTTTCAACCTTCTGGACTCAATTCCAAAACAATACTATGATTGTCTTATAGTGATGTCCTTGCTGTTATTCTCTTTGAATTATAAAAAATGTCTCAACTGTATGATATTCAAATGTATAAGGAATTTTTTATTATAATCAATTATAGTATATACAATATTGTACCAAATCATTTTTTCAGATAATATTTGTTGTTCTGTAATATCTGGATTGTGTGGTCTATTTGCTGTGAGTGAAGCGGCAAAACTGTATGCGGTCAATAAAGGTTTTATTCAAGAACAAATAGAATTAGTGATTGAAATACAGTACACAATGGCCGTAGATATTAAGGCACTAGACGTCATCCAACGTAAAGGAAACCACCCCCTTCTGAATTGTTTGGATTGGACGATACAATTGTTGTGCAATATTATGACCAATTGTTCAGTTGCGAAAGAACTGTGCGTTAGCAACAATCTGGTTGTTCCATTGAATAAAATGTGGCCTTGGTGTCTCTCTACAAGTGAAATAAGGTGGCATACTATACAAATGCTTTGTGTTTATACAAATGATTGTCCAAAAGGTGAGTCTCTCAATCTGCATTATTTGCATTGTATCATATCTTCTCATTTATTTTCTGAAATAAGCAATATTACTATTTCTGCATCTTGATTGTTATTATATAACATTGTAGTGCTGCCAATTTTGACAGGTTTGAAATTAACACTAGATTTACAGGCATTTTTTATATACCTATCTCTACGGCACCCGTCAAATTGACGGATGTACATAAATACTTTGTTTTTTCCTATTAAATGTTTTACTTAAGGCGATCGTCTAGCAATTCCCGCAAAATTCAACGGCGCCGAGCACTTTTTCTCATAACTTCTCTTGCATTTTGTACCACATTTTTGTATGGAAAGATACTAAATTAAAAATTATTCATTAAGTTCCATATATTTTATATATATATATATTGTTCTAAAACGACACTAACTAAATTATTTTATAAATCAATAAATTAACAAACCATCGATGTTTAAGACCTAAGGAAAATTGCTCTATTTTGTAGGCTTTTTATAACTTTATGGGCTGTGAAATCTTTGTTTTTTTTCAACAATATTACAGAATGAACCATTGTCTTTAATTGATAAAAATAATTTTTAAATCGGTTAGTTACTTTTCTCACAATTTATTTTTTAAAAGGTACTGTTTTTAAAGAATAATTTCTTATTTTGAGTGATTTTTTCAACCCTTTTTACGTAGTTGACAACTTTTTAACTTTCGTACATTAAAAGAATAGATATTCTTTTAAAATGAATATTAAAAAAAAACAAAAACTCATTCAAAATTCTTCATTTCACCTATATAATCAAAACACAGCGAAAAAAGACGCCAGACTGCCCCAACGAGCCGGGCGTTACGGACATGTCCACACGGCGCGCGATTACAATTTTTTCTCAGTACTACATTTTGTCTAAAATTCCTGGTATCCAGTGCCGTGCATTTTTTAAACTACTGTTACGGTCACAAATTTTTTTAACAAAGTAGGTAATAACAATTTTTGAGTGCACTGTTTTACGCCAATATTCAAACTCGATTAAGTATTCGAATTTACATATAATATAATAATATATAATTACCGAAGAAATAGCTTGTGAGAACAGATTTTTTTATTTTTTTGCCCGTGCCGCTGGGCGCGACAGCGAGCCCAGCGGCACGGGCCTATATTTTTTATACAAATTTTTCATAATCCAGTATATTACAAACATTGATTAATTACGCCATTCACCATTCTCAAAAGTTTACACAGGTTAAATAATACATTTTTAAGAAAAACAAATGAAAGAATTAAAAATGTTTAATATATTCGCCAATATCCACGTACCGGCCTTGCCCCGGCATTTGCCGTATTTCGGGCGTCTGCGCCGCGGGAGAGACTGGAACTAACATTCCCGCGCCCCGCGTACGGTACCCCGCACTCCTCAGACTTTTTACACAAATCTGAGCCGCAAGTGAGTTCCGTCCGTACCAGACGATCGCCTTTTATTTTTATTTAACTGAAGTCCTCAATTGTTCAATTGAAATGGTTCAATTCTTTTTTAGAACACGACGCGCTTCTATTTTTGTGCAGTCTTTGATATGTCTAATACGCGCATATCAATTATTAGTTCGAAGGCAGTTCGCACATGACCCGACATCACATTTTTTGTGGAATATCCAGTAGGTCCTGCGACACCTTTGAACATTGTGTGAATGGGCAGTGTCTACCGCTGGACACTGCCCATTCACAATACTTGTTGTATTGCTTTTGGAGGTGGATGACTCTTTCTCAGAGTCAGTGCTTGAGGAAATGCGTATTTTTCTACCAAGACCTGGAATGTTTTCTTCTTCTGATGACTCTTCTGTCATTTCGCTATAGACGATTTGAAAGTCTCGGATTCATGTTCACTTTCACTTTCAAATGCTCTTTCTTCAGAGCTAGTACCGGAATGATGTTAGAAATTTCTTTCAATAATTCCAAATACTTTCTTGATTTACTCATGGTTGCTAAAAATGGGTGAAGATAAAATAAATATTATTGCAAAAGTAATTAGTAATTATTAGAAAATAATATTATCGAAAAAAATTCTTACAATAAGTAGATTTTTTATTTCCAAATATTTATACATATTGCTAAAATTTTAAAACTTGATGCACGTCTTCACACACAGGCTACAATTCTAAAACTGAAGATTGTCATATGGTCAACTTTGCCAGAAATCAACTCTCAAAGAGACCTTTTTTATTGCCCCATAAATCATAACCTCCAAATGCATTACGCAGCACTTGTAATTTGTGTTTGAAACAAAATTTTCTAAACATCGATGACATTCTTTCTTCATTGCTTCACACAAATTGTAGAAATATGATTATGTTGTTTCAAAAGTAATAATTTTACAAATGGGACGAATTCAAAAGGGATATTTTACCACCAAATCCATCAATTTGACGGGTGTCCATAGAGATAGGTATAAAGCAACAAGATTTTCAAAAATAAGTGGTTTCCGAATAATAAAAAAAAACAGTAAAAATATTTGCACTGATCCATTATTAAAACTCATTTAAAAAAATCAGAAAAAAATTTCTGCCTGTTTAGTAAAATTTACAAAGCAAATCGGAAATACGTCAATTTGACCGGTGCCGTAAACCTAGTGTTAATGAATTCAATCAATCAGAAAGCTCTAAAACTTTAAGTTATTCACAATTATGAATAATGAGCTTTCTAATTGATTGAATTCATTCATTATTATATTCAAGAACACATTCTTATTGTGGAGCTACAATTTTTTCAGAACAAGGTTCTGTGAAATTTAAAACCAAATTAATTAATAATTAGAAAGACACAAAAAAATCGAATCCACGAAAAAATATATCCCGGTAGCAGCACAATATTTTTTCGTGGATTTGATTTTTCTGTATGCCTTTCTAATTGATTAATTAATTTGGTTTTGAATTCATTCATTTCAAACCTGTCAAACATAAAATTTAAAAATTGGCAGCATTACAATGTTATTCAATAACTCTCAAGATACATAAAGATCAATATTGCTTATTTCAGAATACGGCGGAATAATGATGAAATTTACATAAATATTTACTTTACTTTTTATACATCTTTTTTCCATTATCTGATGAAATTTACACAAAAATTCACAATTAGAATTCTCAGCAATCTGGAATATTTTATTTTTACTTGAAATGTGATATTGTCCAATATGTAGGTCCAATAGCTCTCCCGCATGTGGGTAATGGTCTAGAAAATTACGGGGCTGGGTGTTTAAGTTTGGTTTCATAAATGGACTTATCCAATTGATAGATAATAGAGTAAAAGAGCTTTCCAAACTAGTGTATCACAAATCACATCAACATTGTTTCACAATACACAAATCATTTCAAGACATTGTTTTATTCAAAAAATGTTCTCAGATTTTCATCACCGTTCAGAATCTTCTGTGTGTAGTTTTCTGGGATATTGGTAGATTCTCTCAGCCATCAGCCCTGATGATGGACCCTGCAATGTCATCCAGAGAGGTCAATACACGGCAGGATATCCCAGAAAACTACACACAGAAGATTGTTATTTTTTAAAATATAATAACAATAATAATAAGATGCACAGGCTGCCAACTTGATTAGGCCGGGACTGAGTAAATTAGCAAAGCTGTAAGTTTCACTTCCTTTAAGTGGCTATAGGACGAGGTGCGACTTCCACCCTTCGTACCTGCTGCAGGCCCGCTCTGAATGTGAAAACTTATGCTATAACCAGGGATGTGAATTATTTGAAATGCAAATACAACAAATATTTTTATTTTGTATTTGAAATACCTTTTTTCAGAATGGAAATTTTCTATTTTATTTAAAATACTTTTTAATAAACATATTTTGTGTTTGAAAAATGCTTATCATTAATTTTTTATTTCATACTTTGTACTTTTTACACATTTAATTTCATCGAAAATTCTCTTTTTATGAATGCACCCATCGTAAGGGTATTAATAATGCCAACATTACAATAGATCTGGAAACACCACAATATTTAAAAGATGATGACAATAGATTAAATTCCTTGAACGATATCCTACTGTGAAAAAACTTTTCCTTAAATATAATACTAACTAACCAAATTTTGCTCTTGTTGAACGACTATTTTCATTTGGTGGAATGATAATGAGACCACATAGACGGGACATGAAAGATGAACTGTTTGAACAAATATTAGTGTTTTAGGGAAATGTTCGTAGGGCGACGGAATGAAAGAGTCATATGTTGTTACTGTTTATTTCTTCCCGGAGGTAGGCCCCGGGAGTAAGTTTAAAGTTAACAAGTAATATGTAATGATCAAAGAAATAAATGACGCGCGAAGGTCTGCCTGGTGTTACGGTAGAGGCCCGACTCTGGTGTGGTGTCCCTAGCTCGACTCTTTGTTTATATCGCGGAGATTTTTATTGTGTTAATATGAACAAAACTCTGGGTCGAGCGATAGGTACACGGTACAGGGATGAGCAGGTACTGCTACAGTGTTAAAATCAGAAAAATAAATGACTTGCAAAAATCTTAACTAACGAATAAAGGTATTTTAAAAATACATATTTTGTATTTAAATAGTTTTCTTTAAAACTATTTCGTATTTGATACATTAACTATCTTGCACATCTCTGGCTATAAGGAAGATCGATACAATAGTCTCTGTGTCAATATTATTAGCAGGGGCGTGCAGTGGGAACATCGCAACACGACTTTTGCGTAACCACTTATTTGAAAAAAAAAATCGGAATACAACATATATTTCGTAATATTTCTATCACAATTGTTAACCTATAACATTCATATTTTGCATAAAAACCTGTAGCATAAATATTTGATTTCTATTTTTTTTCCAAAATATACATTTACCAAAAAGTCACGCTTCAATGTTCCCACTGCACGTGCCTGGTTATTAGTGTACTAGCTATAGCTAACACACACACCGAACTGATTAACAAAGTTTAATTTAAAATGTGCATCATATAATTAATTTCAGCAAACCAGTCAATGCACATTACAGTGGGAGTGCGATCAATATTAATTGAAATTATAGATCTCATTGGTAAAGAAATGAATCTGGTGTCTCGCAAACATTCATTAACAGTGTTGCGAGATTGTCTTATAATTTTGGAAAATGTCAGTTCACACGTCCATTGCAGAGCTGTTATTCTTAAGGTTGGTTGGTTTAGTGTGGGCGGACATCAAAAAAATCAAGTGCAAATTATTCATGAAATACTTTCTTCGTCTTACAATTTTTTTACATTTACATAATTCATTTGTTTTACAAGAGCTGTATGATAAGTATCCGTGTTGGGGAAGGAAAGACATTTTTAAGTATTTTTTTTTTTTAATTTATTTCTCAACAGTCTTGCTTCGAACTAATCAAATTATGTAATTGAATATATAATATTAATTTTAATCTAATTGAACTAAGAACTAACCCGCCAAGCCGAGGCTTTTGTTATGTGGATCTACAGACGGCATATTGAAAATTTCCTGGATAGATAGATTGATGAATGATGAAGTCCTCTGGCGTACGGAAAAAGACCGAGAAGTGCTGCAAACTATCAAGATAAAAAATCTGGAGTATCTTGGGCATATTATGAAAAGACCAAAATATAGTCTAAACCAACTCATTATCCAGGGAAAAATAAGTGGTAAAAGAAACGTAGGAAGATGGCGCATCTCATGGCTGCATCACTCGAGGGACTGGTATAAGTGTAACTCGACTCAGTTGTTTCGTGCGGCGGTAACTAAAATCGTAATTGCCAGAGTGAGTAGACGGCACCGTAAGAAGTCTGCTTTGAGCTTCTACTTACTTATTTACTCCTTACATACATAATCCAGTGATATTTCAAGTTTTTAAGCCATTGAAAAAATATGAGTTATTGAACTCAGCAAAATAAATCCCTGTTTCGGTGATGACTTTCTTATTTGATGTGAACCACTTTCCGCCAAGCCATTTTTCATGTTTGGAAACAAAACGAAATTGCATGGGCCCAAATCTGCAGAATAGAATGGACGTGGCAGCAATTCGTAATGTAACTCAACCAGTTGTTTTACGGCAGTTGCGGACAAGTGAACTGGTGCATTGTCAAGTGTCAAAAGAGAACCTTTCCTTTGCCAAATGTTTCGCGAATCCCAAAAAATGGTAGGCATAACCTTTTCACCAATGGAACTGTTGCCTTCTTATCGAAGGCTCACTGTTTTCACTGTTCTTTCAACAACAATTACGAAACACCGCAAAAAATTTTCAGATTGAGCTTGAACATGTCCAAACAGTGGTTTGAGATTGTCATGTGATTCCGTCTTTGTTCCACTGAGCGAATGCGGCACCCATCTCCGCGATAGGTTTCTCATCCCAATTTTTTTTGTAGGATATTTTGAACAATTTTAGATTCAATTGAGAAGTTTATAATATCAGCAATACGAGGTCTTCACCCAGCGGTCTGGGTGAAGATCTCGTATTGTAAACGTAAAACAAAACTTCTCTGTTCTGATGAAAAATCTGTCTGAAAACTTGATGTGTGTTCTAAAGATGGCATGCAGATTTTGCGTCAATGGCGCCATCAGTTGTTAGACATGGGTACTTATTGTACAGCCCTCATCTGTCAAAATTTCACTTTATAAAAAATATAAACCAAAAAATAATTCCATTTTGCATACCTACACACACTATTAATAGTGATGGTTAAACCGTTATTTTAACTGGTTATTTTCGGTGCAGTTATTTAGGATTTGTATCTGATTGTTGATAACTAAGATATAACTATTTTTAGTATCAATGGTTGCCCGTCGAATTGCATTCTAGTGTTATGCCCGTCAATTGCCAATCATTGACGCAATCAGATACAAATTTCAAATAACGGTTAGTGTGTCACCGGTTAAAATGCCATCACTAACTATTAACCGTTTTAGTACTGAACCATTTACTTTAATTTCTAGTGGTTGTACTTGGACACCCGTCAAGTTTATATTTTTAATCTGGCGAGAGTAGTGCCGTCGCACTTCCCGCAATTTTAGAAAGGATGCAGGAGAAGCATAATGGCACTTCTCATCAGCACTAAAACGGTTAATATGGTATTAATATGCAACTACTCAAAACAGTCATTTCTCTCAGAATACCAAGTGTAACCTACCAATTGTAAAATGCAAAGAGTTTGAATTTTTCTGATTTCATCTGTTTTATTATGTACCTATTAAGGGGGTATTCTAGTCTAGAGGCACGAATTTCGAGCCTTTTTTAGAGCTTTGTAAAAAAGAAACAAAAAATATTTTTAGTACAAATTTTTTTATTATTCGTTTATTTATATGTTAAGAATACAACAAAAATAAAAAAAATAAAAAATTTAAAATTCAAAAAGTTATCAGCTGGTAAAGTGGGGGGTCCACAAAAAAATGGATGTCCTGGCGGACATGTTTCCAACCCTTGTGGTCATCTGAAACAAAATTTCTAACGGATTCTTAATTAGTAAAGATGTCGCTATTATCGCCCCTACCTCGGAGAAATAAAAAATTTTTTTTTTAAAAATGGCAGCCGTTTGAAAAAAAAATCACCTTTTTTCGCGTTTTTTTAACAGTTAAATTTTTTTTTTTTTAATAGTAAAAATAAAAATTTCGACTTTAATCTGGTAGGGGCTATAGAGGAATGTATAGAGAAGGTTCACACAAAAATTTAGATAAATCGGTTTAGTAGAACTTGAGATATCATGTCCGCCAGTTTGAAAAATGATGTTTCTAGAAAAACACATTTAAAGTTTTAGTACAGTATACTTGCATATTTTTAATCGGCGATTCCTGCTTCATACAATGGACCTTTCTCCACTTCAAAGTGTTCATACTCTGAAGTTCTTTATTTTAGACGAGCAGCATTTGAAGCATCCAAAGCTCGGATTTCAGAGCGTTCGATCTGAACTTCGTCCCGTTTCCCAGCGAACGCATGGGCTTCTGGACCAATCGTGATTCCCATAACGTTGAGTATTTTTAGAATGGGTATTGTACCTTCATTCAAAATACTAACAGCGAGAAAAATAGAAATTTCAATGGTCTGCGTTCCTGCATTATGTGTTTCGGAGCAAAAGTCCATATTAAAGAATTCAACAATGTTTATATTTTGACGTATAACGAAAATGTTATATTTTTCTTACATGTAGAACATGTAGAACACAAAATTAATAATAAAAGTGATGTAAAAATAGATAAAAATTCTAAAATGCAATAGCTATAATTTTTTTCTATTATAACTTCTTCGTCACCCGATCTTTTCAATTTTGCTGCGGATGCACTAATGAAACTTATTTCTTCTTCTACAGTATGTTGATTACCTCTAAATTGTCTTTTCGTCTTTCTATATGCACGGTTAGCACCATATGTATTTTGAAATTTTTTATCCATTTTACACGAAAACTATAATACTGACTCAAAATATTTGTAAAATATTTGCAGAGAACGCACGTCAACAATGTTTAAAGATTGACTCGATACTAACCTGAACTAAATAGTTGAACGAAAAGATTTAAAAAAAATGTGTTAATATGACCTTCAGTTAAATATACATTATTTAGGTATAGTATATAAGAAAGGTTTTATGAGGTAATCCATCCGCATGTAGCCGGCAACGTCGCTCCCTCTATTCTTCGATTTATTCCGGTTACTTGGCGCGCCATCGAAATCACTGTATCTCGGTAAATAATAGGAATTTTGAAAAATTCTTTTCAGGACGTAATTCTGAATGTCTAAACTTAAGAAATATACAAAAAAAAATTTTTGATTTATTGAAATTTCTAGACTAGAATACCCCCTTAAGAATATTTAAACATTACTAATAAATGCATTTTTTTTATCAGAGTGAAATATTTACACATTTGAATAAACTGCACCCAGCAGTTACAAAACGGCAAGAACAGTGGAAGGAGGTGGAATTGATGTGGGAAAACTTTATATCCACAATATCCCGATATCCCGAAGGACAACTAAAGGTGGCAGAGTACATGGGAGTTCTCTGCGCACTGGTACACCAAGCCAACGGATTAATGCTTTCCGCTTTAAGGAATTGCTCATTCAACCCACTTAACAGGCCTCGACTGCTTGGTTCAGGTTGGTAAATCATTATTAGTATTTTTATAATTGTATTATCATTAGTATTTTTATATTTAAAAAATACTGCCGGCTGTATTGCTTTCTGAGAATGTGCACTTCGGGCTGGTTACTTTAAGTTGGATTAAAGTAAGCATTCGTTTAAAGCATAGATATTTATGAAAACGGATCGTCTGATTGGTGGAGAATGCAAAAATCTATGCTTTAAACGAACGCTTACTTTGATCCAACTTGAAACAACCTGGCCTTAGACATGTATTCCACTTTATCATTGAATCATTTTTATTTGTTCGATCTATAATTTCAGTTCAGTCTCATTTATAATTTTTCTAATTCAATATTTGATTGCAGCGGAATTTCTAAACTTGTTTTCAACAATTCTTACGTCAGAAACTCTGTTATCTGATAAATTAATGGTTTGTGGAGCACTATGGGCCTTGGGGGCAAACCATCATAAGGTCTGAATTTCTTCATTTATACTTATACAATTGTAATAAGAGGACGGACAATTAAATTCGTAGAAAAAAATTATTACAATCACAGAACATACTTCCCCTCCCTGGCACTTGGTCCAACATTTTTTCCAATGTAGTATTCAGTCATTCACTATTTAAAAAGTCAGTGGTGGCCAGTTCAGGAGAATAAAGAGGGTGTTTCAAAACGGTGACAATTTATGGTGAAAAAATCCTCCACCACGATATGCTGGAGAGAATACGCAGCATTCATTCATAAACAATTCAGGTTGGATATGCCGCACTTGCATTCATAACCGTTTCATGCCCTCTAGATAGAATGTTGAATTAGTGGTTTACCCGTCGGAAACAGATTATAGTGTTATTCCATAGCCAGCTTGTTTCTGAAGTGGCAGCATATAATGCACAGAAAATGTATTCTGTGAACCTAATTGTCAGTCCTCATGTCTGGTTCAAACACGGTTTTACCCTTAAGTTCTGTCAAGATTCACTGAAGATTTGTTGCCATTTAACTCGGTAAATTTATGTGTAATGTATATAAAATATTTATTTATTTTATAGCTAAGGTCATTTAATTAATTTGTTGCCTAATTACATAATATTAGGCTTATAAATCAATCAACTCCAACTATTGTTTCATCTTTATCAATTTGTAAAAATAAATAAAAAAATTTTTTTCAAAAATAGCAAAATGATTTTATGGTAACATTATTAATATAATTAATAAAAATATACTTTGTTTTCACCACTTATATATTGAAAATATCAACATGTTTCAAGGCCAAAGGTCTCCCCGTTAGGACACAATGTATACTAACAAACTGAAAATCAAAAATTGAAGAATAGACAATAAAAATATAAAAAATAATATATGGGAAATGAATAAATAATTAAGTACTAACAGGAAAAAATATAAGAGATAACTATGTGTGAAAAGGACCTGGTTATTTATAATATTCAATTTATTATTTACACTTTTTTCTTATTTCCAACATTTTCCAAAATTTCTAATTTATCAAACTGTAATTCTGGAAAAATTGCAAGTTAAATTTGTAAACTCTTATTAATATCAAAAGAATGATTCACAACCAAAAGGTGATTCGCAAACTTGATATTTTCGATATATAAGTGGTGAAAACAAAGTATATTTTTATTGATTATATAAATAAAATTTTGATTACAGAGTAAACTTTCTCTAAGGACAGCAGGTTTGACGGTTAAGTTGACAGACTTTTTACACCGATTAAAGTATACAACCAACGGGAGTGCCGAGAGTGACCGTGCGATACAAATTGTCACATATGTCACAAAAGCCATATCAATTTCTTGAAATGGATAAGATAATCACATTTCTCAGAAGTTTATTCATGTGAAACGAATTTGAAACCTGCACAATAATTGCTATTATGATTGATATTTATTATATTTTTATGTGTAATATTTAAAAACAGTTATTGCGTTTAGTCTTTAACTTAATTCATAAGGTGTGGTGAGTTATTGTGTCACATGCAAACAGACATGTTAACCCATTCCATGCCCTAGTTGCGTATGCACAGCGCGGATCTGGAACAGATTAATGCGTCTGGGATTGCTTTATTCTCTGAAGTGCTCTTCAGGATCCATAGAGGAACATTGTGGAACTTCATAACTTTAAGCCCCAAACATGCTCACTGGCCTTCATGTCAATCACAACGCGATTCATACTGCTGAATAGCCTCTACTCATTTCTGTTGTCAGGACTGAGATGAAACGGATAGTGATTTGGCCGGACACCGACGAGCCCCAAGCCGGATGGCCGGATATCCGGCCACCGAATGTTCGGTCCATAGCCACGGATATATCGCGACTTGTTATTGTTATAATTTTAACTTGTATATTAACAAGATAATAAAAAAAAAAATGTCAACAATGTAACAAAAATCGTTTGCTGTGTTTATTGTGCCGTGCGTGCAAATAGAGTGCAAAATTCTCGTGATGGTGAAGGAAAAAAAAGCAGCTTCGTCATCCATTATTCATACTTTCTGTTAGATATGAGGTGTATAGAAGCAAAGGCAGCAATATCCAAAAAAAATGTTTTAAATGCAGTAACCGAGGAATTTGAAATGTACTGAATTT
The DNA here is from genome assembly GCA_016648135.1 of Agrypnia vestita. Classification (NCBI taxonomy): domain Eukaryota; kingdom Metazoa; phylum Arthropoda; class Insecta; order Trichoptera; family Phryganeidae; genus Agrypnia; species Agrypnia vestita. The sequence continues at coordinate 21,530 of JADDOH010013478.1, read as the reverse complement.
GAGATGTTATAGGAAATATAGATCTATCCCTTCCAAAATCGTATTTCCAAATGACTATTCAAAGCAAAGATAGCAATATTGACTTCAAATAATCAACCCCCTAGGATTTATTACGTGATAAAATAGCCGCATCACTAAAGTGACATTTGATGTCGTTTTTAGAATGAAATATTATAGCAAAGACAACAATATCCAATCATATAATTCGCAAAAGCAGCAATTTCCCCTATTTGATAACAACACAGTAATATCCACATTTAAAATATTTATTTATACACGAATAAACGAAAAAAGAAAATTGAGGAGGTAATCGTTTTAAACTTATTTACAAGCAGATGCACGTTTCATTTCATACTTCAAGATACCTTGAGTAGTGACAGCTGTTTTGTATTTATCTCAGAAAATGGGAGGATATTGTTGCATTTGCTTTTATATCCCTCATACACGTTAGGCCAGTTTGTCTTTTGTTTTGAATTGATTTAATTATTTGGTAAAAAAATATGACCTAAACTAGGCTACCAGGTTTTGATGAAAAATAAATTTATATCTACCTAAGTCGATACTTAGGTAGATATAAATTAACGAAAACTTGTTTACGCTTGTTTTCGTAAACAAGACCGAAAATAGTATTTTGAATTAGCTGACCACCGAGTATAATGGTCGCGACTACGATCAGTTCGAACTGTCTTCAAATAATAGTTAATCTCATTTGCAATCTCATTCTTTTCTTGATCCTGAAAATATTATTTTAATTAGCCACTTCGTCGAAAAAATCCCGTGTAATCAATCAATCAATCAAATGTACTGTGAGCAATTGCTTATCCCCTCAAAATGCAAGAAAATAGTGTTCATCCATCTTAATTTATCATTGGTTAATTTTGAATACCAACCAATTTGTTGAGTAAATAAATAATAACAAGTTTTCTATGATTGTGTGGTTTTTGTTTGCCTCAAGTATCTTCCTTTATCAATTTACTGGTGATAATTTTTTGAAATTTTCGAGTATCCGGTATCCCGCCGGATAGTAAAAAAAGGCCGGATATCCGTTTCATCTCTAGTCAGGACTATCATAATCATTTTATTTTCATATTTGTAGCCTATCATCTCAGGCAGTGTTGAACACAGCGATATGCGACTTGATTATAACCAAGATATACAATTTTAAAAACCAACAAAGTTAAAATTATAGGATAAAATATAATTGATGTAAAAAAAAAATACCTACATAATGTTAAGTTTGGTAATTGAAATAAAATTCGAATCTCACTCCAGACCAGCAAGTTAGTCCTATTTTTATAGCACAAGCGTTTAGCTTAGTTTGAAATAGTAAGAATAGTGATGTGACACATATTCCGTGTTCGCATCTCTGTTTAAAAAAAAAATATGAGACAATTATCATTATTTCAATTACCCAACTATTAGGTCTTTACTTAAAATCGCCATTTTCTCATACTGGCTGGTTTGAAGTTCGATATCTTGTATTCGACTTGGAATTCCAAATTCAAATAAAACTCAAATCAGAAGAGGTTAAAAAAATCAGATTTTGTAATAGAATTTATTATATTAATATAAATATGACATTATAGCCGCATTGATGTTTTCTATTGTTGTCATAATCAATTTTTACTGTGTAAGATTATAAATATGTACACGAAACCATAATGCTATTATATTTTGTCAGTTCAATTTTTGTTATGATACAATCATTAAATTGAAATAAGCACCAATATTTACACATAAAATTAAAATAATGTATGTAAAATATATGGATTTAGATTTTATAAAATAATAAACAATATTTATTTTTCTGGAATTTTTCATTTCCATATTTCCAATGTTTATGAAGAGAATAATGTGAGTACACTGCTGCAGCAGTAAACATGTTTTAATATGTTGAAATTAGTGAGTTGTATCTGATGAAAGAATATATACAAACCTGACTTTGGTAACTATATGTCATCTAGCGCCTTTTAGCACTTCTTATCCCTCCTTCCAGCTTCATTCCTATACCTTCGGTACACATGAGTAATCTATTATGATGCTGCCGAATGATCTTGGTAAAATAATTATTTGAGTAGTAAATTTAATATAAGCATTTTTTGTAGTCTGCGAGTAAAACACCAAGTTACCTGGCAAACCAAGGTTTTACTATAATTACAAAAACAATTCCTTAATCTGGTGAGAGTTTTTGTGAAATATGTATGTATGAGTATGTTCTTAGGTTTTCACGGCCACTCAGAATCTTCAAGTTTGTGTTTATGCCGTGTTGTTACGACCTTTCGCGCCGACGTTTCGGGGCGTTTCAATTGCAGGGTCCATCATCAGGGCTGATCAACACATCAGCCCTGATGATGGACCCTGCAATGGGATCCGAAACGTCGGCTTGAAAGGTCGTAACAACACAGCATAATATCCCAGTAAACACAAACTTGAAGATTATGTACGTATATGTTATAGCAAGTTATTTCTAGTGAAAGTGTGTATATTTTCCAACTTAACTAACGTAACTATTAGGTTAGTTAGTTAGTAGTAAACTTAACTATGTAGTTAGGTTGAAAATATTGAGAGAGAAAAATGCAAGCTTTGAAGACGCTTATTCTACAACTATTGATATTAGGACATTGTTGCTGGAACATTTTCGCCTCATAATTTTGGTAAGAGCTTCCTGTAAAGTATTGTGGACTAGCTCTGTTACACCCTGTATATGATAATATATATTAAAGTATATTAATTCAATTGTATTTTAATTAGTGCCAGAGTGTAAGAGATGTCATAGATATGAAAAGCGACAGCGAAAGATTAATTTCTCTTCTCTAAGATTAAGAACTCGAAGAGATGGTTTGGAGTCTACTCTTGGTATGTTTGGGGATGGAAGGACAAATGGAAATGGCGATAGTTTGCTTGAAGTATGTTTAAAATGGAACCTTTTTGTATCCAATACTTTTTTTGAACACAAAGGAATCCACCAACATAATAATAATAATATTTGGATAATTTATATAGCGCCGTTTTCGCGAATACTCACCTACACAAAAATTATCTTACAAAACAACTTGTTGCTAAAAAACTTATTTACTATTACTTAGTCACTAGGTGGCATGCAAGAAATGGAATAAATTTTTATACTTAAAAAAGTCAAAAGTCCGTCGTAAAACTGATTCTTCCCCGGACCGCAAAAGTATGCGCCCGGCTACTTAGAAGTGCCAGGGAAGTAAACTTGGGAAAGAGGAAATAAAAGGTCAATGATTGATTTCGTTGTAGCCGACTCTAGTTGAGGTCCACTACTGTCGACACCAGGGTGTTTCGAGGCGCTAAAATTGAAACGGATCACTTTCTGGTAGTATCAAGAGTCTGTTTCATGGATGGCGATCTGAGAGGAAAGCGATCTGATTGGTGGCCCCGACTAGGGTAAAAATCAAAAGATTGCAAGAGAAGGATACCAGGAAGAATTTGAAAAGAAAACCGAAAAAATTGACTTGGAACTTCCAAGAGAATATCAAGGTCTTTTGGAAGGAAGTTAAAAAGTCTCGAAGTGGCACGAAAAGGGATAGTGTGAATGTTATAATGTCAAAGAATGGAAAGATGCTTGCTAGATGGAATTTTTTTTTCGAAGAAATGCATGAGAGCAATGGGAATGTGAGTGATGATTTAAGGCGTCCAATGGATTGGTGATGACAGTGTGAATGAAATAACTGTGAAAGAAATCAAAAAGGAGTTGAAACACATAAAGAATGGCAAGGCTGTGGGTTATGACAATGTTGCTGCTGAGTATATTAAAGGTGGTGGTCCAGTAATACTCACGTGGCTTCATAGACTCTTCAACCAATGTTTAGAGGGCAGCTACACTCCAGAGGATTGTACAAGAGCTGTTATCATGCCTCTATACAAAAGAAAAGGGTTGTGAATGGACTGCGCGAGAAATAGGGCAATTAGGCTATTGAGCTCTGTTGGCAAACTGTATGCGAGAGTTTTGTTAGAAAGAGTGAGGTTGACAAAGAAAGAAAAAGTGTGGACAAAGAAAGAAAAAGAATGTTACTAAATCGAAAGTGATGGTATTTGAGAGAGACGAAAGAGTGACTAAGTGTGATGTAATTGTAAACAACGAATGCTTAAAACAAGTGGACGGGTTTGTGTATTTGGGAAGTATGTTTAGTAGAGACGGCAAGGCTGTAAATAATATCGAAAGGAGAGTGACTGCGAGAAACAAAGTAAATGGTGCTCTAAATGCAATTATGGCCAATAATTTCAAAGGAAGCAAGACTAGCAGTACATAATGGCCTTCTAGTTCCAACCCTGATGTATGGAAGTGAAGCCTGAAATCGGCAAAGAAGGAATTAATGTAGACTGAATGCGGTCACTAAGGCGCTTGTATGGAAAATCTTTGGTTGATAGAGTGAGGAATGAACAAATTAGAAGTGAATATAATGCTGGCTGTGGTGTGGTAGATAGAATAAAGAAAGGAGTGCTGAAATGGTTTGGTCATGTGGAACGTATGAGCGAGGAAAGGATGGTTAAGAAAATATATGAGGCGAGTATTGAAGGGAACATGAATAGAGGGCATCCGTGAAAGACCTGGCACTAGTGATACTGCAAGTATTTGAGGATGGCTCTGTTAAAAGCCTCAGCAACTGTAGAACTTGTATGAGAAGATGTATGAATGTAGCCGAAGCAAAAGTGGTGTGCCAAGACAGAAGAATATGGCGGTCTATCCTCTCTGCCTACCCCTGCAGTGAAACGGCGTGATGGTTAGTTATTGTTAATTAGTACTGTAAATTGTGTTTTCAACTAGTTATTTTCTTATAATTTATAGAAATAAACTTTGTTTACTTTGTTTTTTTTTGTGTTAATAGTAAATTGAATATTATAAATAACCAGGTCCTTTTTACAAATAGTTTTCTTTTAAATTTATTTTCATGTTAATTAGGTACTTTATTATTATTCATTTTCCATATATAACTTTTCAATATTTTGATTATCTATACTTCGATTTTTAAATTTAATTTTGCTATTATACATTTGTTATCCTGACGAAGAAGCCATTGCTTTGAAACATGTTGAATTTATTTCAATAAAAATGTGATGTAAACAAAGTTTATTTCCATAAATTATAATTATTATGTCACCACAAAATAATTTTGCTGTGTTTGAAGAAGTAGTTATTTTCTTTTTCATATACATATGCTATATGGTGAGTAATGTATCAAAAGTACACGTGCAAGGAATTTTCTGAAGTTGCTAATTTTACTTGCGTCGTCATTTGGTATTTAATATATTCAGCAATTAGTAGTACCTTCAATGTCTGTGTTTCTAGTGCCATTTTGAGATTCACACACATGAATCATAATTATTGTCGACAATACTTTATACTGTTCAAGATAATTTGTTAAAACCTTTCGCCATATTCATAGTTTTGTACATTTTTAAATACCTCATGTAACGAGGTGTAACCTCGACTTACGAGTATTTCAAGATGCAAGCAATTTTTTTTTTTAAATTTGGCTTGACGTACGAGCAAACTCAATTTTAATAAAAGCTTATTAATAAGTGTTTAGCTTTTTATGCACAACCTGCCAAACACGAGAAAACTCATTACACGCTTGCTTGAAAGACCGACTCACCCTCGTACAGAAAAACCAGTTATGTTATGTTGAGGTCCAACAGCAAAGCTTGGAACACTTGTATTTTGTTCGTTAAATGGATCAACAATTTGTTTGTCAAGTGGAGGGCGATGTTCAAGATCAGGTGGAAGAATAAGATAGGGAGTTGATCATGGCTATGGATCATAATCAACAGCATGCAGTTACAGAGGAGAGCTTGTCTGAGGATTAGGTGAAAGAGGCTGAAAAATCACTGTCACTTCGAATGAGATTAAGGAGATCTATAAAATATGGGATACAGTGCAAGATTTTGTAGAAAAGCACCACCCAAGCGAAGCCGTAGCAGTGCGAGCAATTTGAGAAAAAGAGGCAAAAACAGATGGCAATGAATAAGTTTGTGGATTCGTTCCATGAAGAGTGATAGATTTTATGAGCTATCAGTGATGAATCAATAGCAGTGATACTGACATGATAGTTAATAAATTTGATTACGTCTTTTATAGCAAATTTAAGTTTTTACACTTAAAAGTACCTACACCTATCGCAGAGATGTGACTTATCTAAGATACAAGTATTTGAAATACAGATACAAGATACAAAATACAATATTTTCATCTTGTATCTAGATACATTTTTTTGGTATCTTAGTATTTTGTAAATACTAAGATTGCTAAGATAGCTTTTTCCAATGATGTACCTATAATGAGTACCTATAATGATGTACCTATAATGAGTACCTACAATGATGTACCTATAATGAGACCTCATCGAAGAAAAATGAGCGACAAAAAGTTTGAAGAACTGGTTTTACTTAAGTCTCAATTAAAACCTTAAAAATATAATATTTTATCTTGTCACATTTGCGTGATCAACGCGATTTATTCGTAAATAATTCACGTAAAAAAATAAACTTACATTCAATAAAGTGTGTTTTCTTACAAAAGAATTTTATCTTTAAAAAGTATTTGGAAGATACGTATTTTATATCTAGTATTTCAGGTACCATTCCAGAAAGTTATTCGTATCAGGTATCTGAAATACTTGATTTTAAAGTATCTTGCATTTTGTATTCCAGATACTTTGTACATCACTGCCTACCGCTTATCCTTCACGTTACGAGATATGCATAAACCTCTATTTTTTTGCTGATCTTAAGAATCGATACCCATCATAACTTTTAAAATATTGATTTCATGTTTATTATAAAAACATAAGAGGCCACTATGTTTAAGTGTCAAGTGTACAGTTGCCGGCAAACTTCTTGAAATTATTTGGGGTGGTGGGGGAATGCGCAGAAGACGAAATTTGGGTCTCGCTGGTGGAAAGGTAGATGCGCAAACTTCCCCCCACTACGCCGTAGAATTTCAAGATGTTTGCCGGCTACTGTACCTTGCTGTGGAAATGTGACTACCTGCTAGTATAAAGATCAGCTGGCTCAACTTTGGGTTTGCAGAAATCCGTCAGACGCCTAGCCAATGAATCAAGGAGATGGAAAAAAATGACATCCGAATCTTTGAATGTCCATAATAAGTTTTAAGAAAAAACTCTGACTAAAACCTGAGAAACCCACATTTGCGTATTTCTGGAACCTCTAACATAAATTAGACACCTAGAATTTTCTGATAAAACAAGAAATAGGTATTTAATTAAACCGGCATGTTCTGTCTTAAATGACCCCAAAACATTTTATTGTCATATTTGTAACAGGGTAGACATACAATTTTAATTTCTTAAAATCTGGCGCGTGATGTTACATTATCTGTCAAGTATGTGTATTGTAAGATAAATGCTCGAGGAAAAATCCATAAAATCAACTTGTTTGACTATGAAGCGTTATTCGTCGCGCGTGTTTCAGACATGACAGATGCCGGGGAAACAAACGCCCACTAAAAAGCTAACAGCACAACATGTTATTGTAATCCATCGAACTTTACAAATTAAGTTAAATACTTAGCTTAAATTTGATATTCGCAAATCGGCTTCCCGGTCTGCGTCTACCGGCCGCGCCTGCCGCTCGGCGTCATGCTCGTGCTGTTACTATCGTACACAAATCTTCAGTTGTAATATTCGTGCGGAGGTGTTTAGTGTGTGCCGTGAGAACTGAGAACTGTCATTTTTGTGTTTTTTGTGACACGCGGTGCCCGTAGTATGGCGTCTGCCGGCAAGCGATTTCCTCCGAGGAAATACTCCGTCTCGCCGTTTTTAGACAATTCGACCGTTAATGTAAGTGCAATTATTGAAAGGTAATTTGCTTAGGTTATCTGCAATCGTAACAACAGATCATGTCACAATTTATCTTTCCCTTAATGATTTTTCGTTTGGACCAGCGAGCATTTTATATTCGCAGAGAGTTCAATTTTCACTGCCTATATTTGTTTGTTTATAAATAGAAGACAATCCTATCCGAATGTCTGACACATGCCATTCCTTACAAAAAATATTACGAATCTGAGCACTTTGACTTAACCGATGTTAGTAGGTATTCCGATTTTTATTTCGAATTTGACATTAATATTTTCATCGATTATAAATAACCAACGACCGCGACATGTCTAATTCAAACTGCGGATATGCTAATGAATGATTTTTTCCAACTTTTTTTATGCTTTATTTTTAATGCAGGACCGTTTAAGGATTCAATGATATTTAAGAATTACTTGAACCTCAAACTTTTACTCATTTCATATTACCTACTTACATAGTTATTATTGTTCTAGATAATTTGATACTAGGTGCATATTGTTACCTGTATATTTTTATTCGCTACTGTAAGCCACTTTAAAAATTTCTGTGAATATTCATTCCCTTAAATTTTTTTAATCCATACCGCCACAATTATTTATAATTTATTTTTGGAGTTTGTTTATCGAGAACATATTTGAAATACGCCGTAAACTGGGGTTATTTAACTCCATCGAGGATAACTTTTCCGATCCAAGAAGAAGGGTATTTCCATCTGTGTAAAAAAGAAACTTCTTGTATATGGTAATGTAGGTACCTATCTGTTTATGTTGACATTTTTTTCTGCTGTGTTATGAGAAATTGTCGGTGTTAACTTTTAAGTATGGCATTTTAGTATATAAGAAATGCAAACAATGTGTCATGTTAATATGAAAAACTATTCGTTATGTTTTAAATGCCTCTTTATTTAGTTTAATGCTAGGTATTAATAATTTTATCTGAAAATATATAGCTTGCTTTCATGGCTTAGTGAGTGCAAACTTGATTACGGGCTGCAGATTCAGAAAGGTCCAGGTTTCGGTCCCCGCACCCGGTAGCAATGTTTGACCCCCTTCTCATAAAACAAAACGTGGCAGGACGTAGTCCATTTTCTTTGAAATTAGCCCATTACGATAGATTATTACAAAATTAGACCGTGTCTTAGACTTAGCTCTATTTACTGACGTGGTCAATTGGTAGGGGATAACTTTTTCTAGTGTTTTCGTAAATGTGTCGACGTTTTCAGGAATAAAATATATTTTGAATTCAAAGTCAACTTCATAAATACTTTATTTCGGTTAGGTTTTGTAACGAAACATGTGGAGATGTACATATTTACATTGAAAGAAATAAAAAAAATGTAATTACACCAGCGAGTAGGTACATACTAATTTGCAATATTGATTAAATTTAACGAAACATTAGATTTTAAATTCATAGCGAATAATACATGTTTTATAAAAATTTAATAAAAATAAGAAATATTTATTATAAATTTATAGTTGTATTGGATATATTTCTAAGTCAACGGCAAAAAGCGTGTATTATGTTCCTTAAATACATTTAAAACAATTAGAGCACTTCGTAATTAACTTATCATTATCATGTCATTAGCAAACTAGATATTATATTTAGCTCCAAATTCCAAAGTCGAAGTTCATACACTGCAAGTATTTTTCAAACTTAATTACTTTTTGTAGTCTCATTAGCCGACATCCATGTCAACAGCGTCAACATATATTTCGCATCTTAAAAGAAAAAATAGAAGAAGCCTTAGAAAGGAACAATTGGAATTGTCTACTTCACGAGTATGATGTGTATCCAATCATGTATTTTTTAAATACAATTGTTTGGCGTTATTGGAAGCATCGCTTTGTACTTTGTTAAGTAAAAAAATACAAAATTTGATGTTATTTTAATATATAATACTAATATTTAGTACGAGACGCGAAAAATGTGAAAAGTATCTTCAGTGTACATTACGTACCAAACACTGCTCACCCTCACGTATGTAAGTGAGGCATGGTTAGCTAATCACTTATTACGCAAGGCGATGGCAATATGCGGTTTAGCCAGTAATTTGACAGAAGCTTTCATTTTGTTAATTATTACGGTGGACGTGGTCGAACGTATATGGTAACAGGTTCATCGTAACGTTACTGTTTGTCATAATAGAAAATTATTTATTACTATTATATTCATTATTATGTATGTATTTAAATTTTACATTCGTTTCGATACGTAAAAATAATATTTTGTATCGAGGTAGGTAGGTACCTACTTTGAGTTCCCTTTCACCACCATAATAACAAATGTAAAATACTCTTTCAATATACTTATGTTCGTTTAAGTGTTAACGTGTAAATGTTATGTACCTATCAACTGCAAGTAGGTATACGAATACCTACCAAATGTTAATTCTTTTTTAAATTGAGCGATATGAACAATCTCCATTTTGACTAGGATCCTTGGAAAGTGGTCGTGAAGTCGGCCTTGGATTTCAATGGCCCGTGTGCACGAAATGAGACACGATTATGTATCATAGGTTTAGTTGAGATAAATCTCAGTACTGTATACACTTGTTGAGATTTTCTTCTGGAGATAAACTCGGAGATCGCCGCTTGAGATTGGTAGGACTGACCGTGTACACAGCGTTCGATTTGACAGCGAGACTCGATAGGAACTGTTTATTCTAAGAAGAAAGAGCAAAAAGAAGGCGCTAAACTACAAACATGTATTCCATTTCTTCAGGAGATATTCAAATGCATCCAACGGACGAACGGAACGGAACATCAACAGTCAATATATAGACTGGCAGTGGTCATGTGCTGCACAATTATTCAAGAACTTTTTAAATAACAGGAATGCAATTAAACGGAGAAAGAAAAAATACACATATTTTATAAATTTCTTGCATTTCATCCTCAACAATAATTATAAGAATTTCCTCTATCATTCAGAAAATAAGTTGCATACAAATCGTACTTTTGTATTGAGTTTTCTGGGCTATTCTGCCGTTTGTCTCCGACCGCCCCGCCCCATCTTACGTTTCGGATTCCATTGCAGTAAACGTAACACAGAAAACTAATGGAAACTAACTTTTTGACTAATGGCATTACAATTAAAGCTACTGATACGCATATTTATTAGTGGCACGTGAGCATGCGCAGTATCGACCTTCTTTAGGCCTTGCTTATTAGTGGCATGTGTGTACGCACATTGCTAGCAATGAGCATGCCACTAGTGGCATGCTCCAATATCAACCGCTGGTTGATTTATGAGCATGCCACTAAGTGGCATGCCACTAATAAGCATGTGTATCTGTACCTTAACGCGCGGACTCTAGATGCTAGCGTAAGAAACAAACACTAAATAAAAAATGAACAATGAGCGTTGTTGTGTGTTTTGTGATTTTTAATTTTTACTCATAAATGTATTGTAAACTAGTTTACATTTTCTTTTATACCTTAAACCCTAAGGCTGCCGTTTAGAGCACATGTGTCTGAATGCGCCACTGATTATATTATGTTAGTATGATGACTTGCAACATTTTTGATTGAAACGAGGAAAAAGTTGTCTGGGAACTCAGCAAGCCTCTTCCATGTACCTATAGATAGGAACAAACTTGACAAACCTTTGTGGTGCTCGTTCACGAATGAAATTTTGCTTGAGACACGTGGACAGCTGTCTTAAAGTCGGTATAGTAGATTCAGTCTGGTCTCCATGGTGAACGTAGGTATTATACAGCGTTTATATTAATAACTTGGAATTAATTCTGTACTATCCTTTACTAACTATACTTTACTGTATGCCATGTGAAGATGTTATTGTAAACAATAATTAACAAATTAACTATGGTTTCCCCTTCCTCATTCTTGCACCTAGGAGACAATGAAGCGGTTTTGTGTGGACCCCTCCCCGCGCCGCTTGCATTCATACTATAAAAGAAGAGACAACAAAGGAACTAACGACAAATATTGCCTAATCAAGAATAAAATGATATAATGTTTTAAACAATATCGTTCTAAGAATTAAAGTAAAGTAATAAAAGAAAATAATTAAAGTCAAGTAAGAATTGTTGCATATCGTGCCCACCTCGATACAGGGTTGTCCTAGTGAGAGGGTACTGTTATCATAAATAAATAAAATACGAGTTTAAGTGGCATGGGGAGGATGACCACTCTTGCGTAAAAATTCCAAATTGGGTGGCGAAAGTGTAGGGCCGATATGGGAGCTATTGCTCATAAAACAGCGTGGGTCCCTATTCACCGTACTATCCTTTACTGCTACCGCACACCTTAGAGTTGGTAGTTATGAAGCACACCATATACAATACACACTCTCTAATTTCTACATTCCAATGTATGGCGGAATTTGTTCGTAGGCATTCATATAAAAAGCCCAAACAAGAGAGCGTATAAAAAACTTACAAGCATTCAAAATCTGTAATAATTTGGTCGGTTATCGAAGGAAAAACCAGTGGCCAATTTATTTTGTGCAGGGAAATTTCAGTCAAAACATACATAAACATACTTCAAGATGTTATTTTGCCTTTGAAAGTTTGCGTTCAAAAGTATGTCTGAAGCATCTTACTCTATGCAAGTTAGTCATCAAGTATAAAAGCACATTAGATTTTTTTTTTAATTTCCAGGCCCGGAAAATATCCACAGTTAATCCTAATAAGAAACATTTTAGAATCTTCCAAAGTAAAATAAAATAGAACAAAACTAGCATAGAAATATGTTAATAAATACATAAATTACATGGCACCGGTAACGATCCGATAATAAAGGGCACGTTAATTTATTCATAGTATGCCACAACGGATTCAAATTTGTATAAAAGCAAAGCGAGGGCATACTAAATATCAAATATATATATATATTTTTAAAGTTAATTAAGTGATTCATATAAAAATACAAATTAATTAATATAATTTATATGATTATTTAATAAAGTTTAGGGGAAGGTCGGGCAGCCCCGGACGGGTAACGACGAACATTTGAATAACTAAGCAAGCATTGACGAAGTATCTAGTCCATACTACGGTATGGCTGGGGTGGGACCTTTAAGTCTAATATACTACCAGTGGAAATAGTTCGGAGAGTAATTATCAATGAGGAAACCCTCAATATTCCCAACAAGGGAACTTTTCGACATTTTTAACGTCCTAAATATTAATCAAATCTATAAAAAATTTGCGATACTTCAAATTCACAAAATGTACATCAATAATAGTACATTTGGATGTTTTAGTAATAGACCGAGATCAGCTGGAAATATTTTGATACCTAAATGTAATACTAGCACAGCCCAACACCATTTCTCCTATCAAGGAGTATCATTCTTTAATGCTCTTAAGACGGAAAAAAAATATGAAAAATTCTAGTCTTAATTGAAAAATCTTCCACAAAAAACGAATGAAAAAATCTTACCAAAAACAATCAATATATACATACCTATTATACATTATCTAAATGTGGAGACCTGTAATTGGCCATCTATATTGTATCAATGTTTTCTATGCTTTTTTTTTTGTGCTGTTGGTCTTCCATAAACATTAAATAAATAAATAAATAAATAAATACTTTTAAATGTTATTATAATACCTTCTTAATTTTTATAACTTAATTTAACGTTTTCTTGTGTATATCTTATTTACTTAATCTAATGTCTTACATTTTTTTATTCTTTTACTGTTTATATCTTATTTACCTAATTTAATGTCTTAATTTTTGTAACCTAATTTAACATTTTTTTGTCTATGTCTTACTTATTTAATCTTATGTCTTACACTAACGATTACATTAACAATAGATGTATACATATATGACAATGCCCCCCATTTTGAAACATGGGAATAAATTCTAATTTAAAAGTGGGTAAGCGTGTAATATAAATGTGTATTAATTATATCATATTGAAAAGTTAAGTTTCTTAAGTTTGTACATTTACCAAATAAATTTAATAAAAAAAAATTAAGAGTAAAATGTAGGTGAATATTATTGGTTGATTGTATTTTTTATTTCAGTTTTATTTATTTGTCTGGGGCTACCCGACCTTCTCCTATCTGCGGTTTTGGGTAGAGGGTGCACATTTTATATACGGAGAAGTGCTTTTTGCAACAACATTCTGGTCCTTTGTATCTATCAAAGTTACCCTATTTTTGTAAATCGCTTAAAATAAATAAATAAAAATTCTAAACATCATAATTGATGGATACCTACTTGCACTTGCTATTGCTATTGTACTTGGTCCTGCAGTTTATTAAATTACTTAGTTTTCCTGCTTTAGGATTTCTTGTAATTGGATTTCTTTTCTAATTTCTTTACGGTTTCTTGTAATTGGAGAGATTGTCTAATTAAAATATTTTGCAAACGAATTATCAATGGCTACAAGAAAATCTGCAAAAAAAATCTCACCTATTACATATTACAAGTGTTTAAAATTTGTCCTAGGACGTGCGTGAAAGACGTACCTACTAAGGACATAACATACTATTTGGACTTTTTGGGTGCCCCTGTCTCAAGACAAAATGAATGTGAAAATGAAAATCGTCTTCTTCGTTTTAATCTTGACGAGAATATTCGTAATTTGCGACTAGTTATCGTGGACGAGTCTGTGCATTCCAGGAGTGAGGTCTTGATCATTTTTACCCGATTGGTCTATCGTGTTCCATGAGAATCGCTCCGATCGCCAATCTTTCCATGAAACCTTTGTATGGAAACGTGTCCAAGATAACTGAAAATTCTTAAGCTTATAGTTGAGTATAGAATACCTTATAGCTGCTTAATAATTAATTCGTCTATTAGTTGTGCGGCTTGTCCACTTTAAGTGTGCGTCGCTAGCACCACATTTCCAGAGCGTCTATCCTATTTCTCTCCCGTAATAATAATATTACCACACAAATCAAACTAAGAACTGCAATATTGATATAAAGACGAGGTTTTAGGTTGAACTATCAACATTGACAGACCTGGAGACTAGGGTCTGAATTCAGAGGCACTACATAGATGATTGAAAGGTTAAGGTATGCCTTAAAAGTGTTATTTTGTACTGAAAATTACGCTTTTAAGTCATACCTTAACATTTAAATCATCTAAGTATTGACTCTGAATTCGAGCCTAGAGCTAGCTCCTGACAAAAACCGGGCTACCAAAAGTCACGAATACCCATCTGGAGCTAAAACAGTGCACAATCTATTGATGTTCAATATATCAATGAAAAGGATGTGGCCGACACTATTAAAAATCTAAGTATACCCATTCTCTTGGGCCAGATCTCATTCCAACATTCTTCTTAAAAGGCTGTATGGAACTGTTGGGGTGTATTGGCCCCGGAAGCAAGTTAAAGTGTACAAGTAATATTTTATCTAATGACGAACAAAGAAATGGATGACGCGCGGAAGTCTGCCCGATCTTACGGCAGAAGCCCGACTGGTGTGGTGTCGCCAAGTCCCTAGCTCGACCCTTTTGTTTATATCGCGGAGATTTTTATTATGTTAATATAAACAAAACTCTGGGTCGGGCGATAGGTACATGGCACAGGGTTGAACAGGTACCGCTACAGCACTCCCCTTCCAGCAGCTTCCTCGATGGGTGGAGTGGGTGCGAGGAATGCTGCGATGCTAGTTGTTCGGTGCTCCGCGATGCTCAAGTTTATTGTTGGCTGTTGCTTGTTGCGAGCGCCCGACAACCGCCGTCCGATGAGTCGTGGACGCATGGTATGCCGGCGCTCGCAGGTGAGAGCGCGCGGTGAGTTGGCGCTGGTTGAGTTGGCAACGCTCAGTGAGTCGGCGTTGCTGGTGATGGTGATGGTTGAATGCAGGCGGAGAAGCGTGGGCGGCTTGTATCCCCCTGGGCACCCCTGCGTTGATGGTTGGTGCTCTGTGAATCGGCGCGGGTTGTTGGTGCATGGTGGGTCGGCATGGGTTGCTGGTGCACGGTGAGTCGGCACGGGTTGCAGGTACATGATGAATCGGCACAGGTTGCTGCGAACGCGCAGTGAGTCGGCGTTGCAGAATGGAACGCACAGTGAGTCGGCGTTGTTGGCGCACGGTGAGTCGGCGCTGGTCGCTGGTTACGAGCGCCCGACAACCGCCGTCCGGTGAGTCGAGGACGCATGGTATGTCGGTGCTCGCAAGTGTGAGCGCGCGGTGAGTCGGCGCTTGTTGACTTGCCAACGCTCAGTGAGTCGGCGTTGCTAGTGTTGTTGGTGACGAATGTCCGACATCCGCAGTCTTGTAGTTGAAGATGCTGGAGATGCCGGTGCTCGCCATTGTGAGCGCACAGTGAGTCGGCGCTGGATGAGTCGGTTGATGAACGGCTAGGCATAACATTTGGTTATGCAATTGGCCACTGTTTTGCTGCTTCCGCCCGTGTCCTTTGTCACATCACTGTTCACTTGAGATCGCGTCTTTCATCCGTCGGCTTCCCAAATCGAAAATAAACTGTATCACGTCGGGGTCACCACTGTTGGGGTGTATTGGCCCCGGAAGCAAGTTAAAGTGTACATGTAATATGTAATGTAATGACGAACAAAGAAATGGATGACGCGCGGAAGTCTGCCCGATCTTACGGCAGAAGCCCGACTGGTGTGGTGTCGCCAAGTCCCTAGCTCGACCCTTTTGTTTATATCGCGGAGATTTTTATTATGTTAATATAAACAAAACTCTGGGTCGGGCGATAGGTACATGGCACAGGGTTGAACAGGTACCGCTACAGAACTCATAAAAAAACCACAATGTTTTTTGTATAATCTTTCTGTAAATACAGGGGTCTTCCCGGAAACATGGAAGATGTCAAAAGTTACTCCCATACATAAGAGTGGTTCTAAGTCATCCGTAGAAAATTATAGACCTGTAGCTGTTCTCTCTGCCCCAGCTAAGGTATTTGAAATCATAAGAACCGTCGCTTCCCGAGTAGAGCCGTTTATAATTGATGAACAACATGGATTCAGGAAAGGCCGCTCGGTTGAGACAAATCTGATAGTCTTCACAAATTACGTCACGGAAGCTCTGGATGCGGGACATCAGGTAGACTGATCATATAATGACTTTGTCAAAGTCTTTGATACAGTCAACCATGATGTCTTATTGAAAAGGTTGTATGAGATTGGTTTCTCGGATGGTATGCTAAAATTAATGGCGAGCTACCTCCAAAATAGGAACCAATACGTCTCCTACGGCCTATTCGCATTAGAGTGCTTCTTTACCTTCTCGGGTGTCCCACAAGGATCTACCCTGGGTCCATTGTTGTTTTCGATTTTTATCAATAATATAAAAAATGTAATTTTAAACTCGCGCTTTCTGTTATTTGCGGATGACTTAAAGATTTTCTTAAAGGTGTCAACTTTGGACGATTTTCATCTTCTCCAAGCAGGTATATCAAATATATCTGAATGGGGAAGACGAAATAAACTTTTGTTTAATGTTTCCAAGTGTTCGGTTAAATACTTCACTAGGGCCCAAAAAACTCTATTTTTTCACTACAAAATGAACGACCAAAATCTGACTAGAACATCGAATGTTAAAGATCTAGGTGTTAGATTTGTAAGCAACCTAACATTTCACGATCACATAGAGACGATCAGTGGTAATGTTTTGAGAATGTTAGGATTTGTTCTGCGTACTGCCAGGGTTTTCGAGAATACCCGCATACTGAGAACTCTTTATAACTCCTTGGTGCGAAGTAGACTCGAGAGTGGCTCGATGATTTGGGGGCCACATGAGAGCAAGTACTCTCTTATGGTGGAGAAAGTCCAAAAGAAGTTTCTGAGATATCTCTACATGAGAGAGTACGGGCATTATCCTTGGCTTTACCCAACCGGGTTTCTTCAGGGTATGCTAGGCTACGTCTAGACTCTAGATTACACATTTTTATCGATTGTTGCGCGGTATGATCGATAATCCTGAAATTATGCAGAGCATTGGTTTGTATGTTCCTGATAATTAATTACATTAGACATCGTCACCATAGATTGTTTCACATTCCAATATACAGGACCAACCTGGTGGTTGGACCAACGATGGTTATGCCTGTTGGAAGAGTCACAGCTATGCTGAACAAAATCGCTTTGGGAACTGATATATTCCATGTGTCTGAAGGGGTTTTCCGAAGCTGGATTCTCCTACACGTTTGATATGAATGAATTTATCTACGTTTGATATTTTGTTGTGTGTATATTATCTCACTTGTTAATAATATTTACGAATTAAACATATGTTTGTAATGTAAATGTTATGTTATAAATAAATAAATTGAAATTGAAATTTTGCTCTTGGTTTTACTTACTTTTTCTCGGTAAATTGCGGCCTTTAGAAAAGTGGGCCCCTTCGCAATAGCAATTTGCGCGACTATATAAATCCGCCACTGCGCTTGAGGTGCTAGATGTATTAATATAATAATATGTAATAAATAGTTTAAATTTTGGAAAACAATAATTAGTTGAGACCGGCTAGTGTTTTTTCGAGGCCGCGAATTTCATAGCTTGCTCTCGTATGTAATATATATTTTAGATTATCGCATTATTATGATCATGTCAAAACGCTGTTAAAAAGTATACTTATTCATGTCAAAGCCGAACGCACCGTAAATTAAGATATTTTTATTATAAGGTCGCATAGAATAATGTAATACAATATAAAGTTTACGTAAATATCTAATAAATATTTTGGAAATAAAAGTTATTTCCAAAATTCCATTATGTCAACCAAAGCAAGTCATTCTTAAATAGTTAATTTGGAAAAATGCCTCATTTGTAGTGGCTGTAAAACATTATATGTGTTTTTGTAACTAATTCAATAATACCACCTTTCTAGAGCTTTCTAGAGTTTTGAGAAGAACAAGATTTTGTGAAATTTTATTGGAATAAATAATAAACATTATTAATGTACGATAATTACAAGTATTTTTTTATTTAAAAATATAAGTTACTTGCAATGTTAAGGAACGTCTAATAGATTTCAAAAGCAAAAATATTTAGTTTTTACATAATCTTAAAATGAATTTGCTTTTACTATTATTTTGAATAAAATAAAATAGAGGAATATTATTTGGGGAGTCACATAAGAACTTGGAACATAAAAAAAGGATCATTATTATTATTATTATTTATTATCTGAGTATTTCATCATCGGAGTTTTTGCTATCCGAGAAGAAGGTAGGCAGTTCAATAATAAGATTTTTAGAATAATTCTCACACCGCATGCAGTAAAAAGCCGTGTGAGTGTGTGTGGGAATAAATTGAAATGAAATAATCCTTATCTCATGGAAAGTCTACGTAAAATTCTAGTCGTTATTTCACGGAATAACGTATAATTACGCAACCTACGGTAAGAGTTTTAATTCCACATACAATCTCATGTCGATAAAAGCAAACAATGCTATTGAGCAATAAAATAACTTGTCCTTGTTCCAAATTTAAAATGGAATTGTTTTCAAACATAGATTTTTTTTATAAGCTGGATGTAACTTTATTTTATTTTTTTAATTTTACTCAGTTTTGCGACATCTTTGCTACTCCCTGAACATACATGTACACCTACAGTGTATCTCATAGCTAGTAGCAAAAACTTTACATGTGGATTCCTGCCTTGATAATGAGTCGAAAATATTCAAGCAACCATGAGGTATCAATAGTTATGGAGATGTGAAATATTAAAATATGCACTACCAAACCAAAAGTTGAACTATCATTACAGTAAATTATATCGGCCCTCGTAGCCCAGTGGGCTGACACTGGCTTCCACACCGAGGGTTCCGTATTCGATTCCCGATTCCACAATTAATCTATGTGATTTACTCAAGCCTGGGTGTTTTGTGATGAGTTTCGCTTCTGCAATTGGGCCTCTTGGCTTGTTGAAGCGTAAAAAAAATCACTACTGTAATAGAAGTTCATCAATATTGCAGATATAAAAGTATTAATTATTATTATGTAATATGGAAGTTACTTTGTGGCGCAACATGAATATTTTATTTTTCTCTAAACTAAACTTTGTACAACACAAACACCTTAAGTTTTACTATAATTTCAAGAGGTGTCCCTTGCGCAGTCCCTTCCATCATCACGTGTAATTAATAACTAATCTTAAAAGGTAAATGTTAACTCATTGCTACGTATCACAGATTGTACTAAATTTTAATAGACAATCACATTCAGTTTTCTCATAGCGTATACCTAGATATGTAACAGCGTCGGTAATACCATAACATTTTTTAAAGTTTATGCCTACCGCTAGCCACTGTTACAGTTATACAGTACATATTGGTGAACATTTTTGAAATTGGTTGGTTGCCATAGTGCCATTTCAAATTCGCTATTTAATGTCCACTCCATGATTTACTATTTCTTTAAATTTATATCCCGTAAAATATATTTTTTCATATCCAATTCGTTGTATTTTATTACCAATTAAAATCGTACCCAAATTCTGTTATTAAATTCTTTATATTAGAACCAAATTAATGAATCAATTATTTCGCCGTCGTATTTACGTGTGTGTGTGGAAATGGCTTGGAAGTGAAAATTAACACACTTCCCGTCATCCAATCGAACTGAAATTTTTCACGTCGACTCGACGTCGATGACAACGCATTTTGACAACTTTGTCGGCATGCAAGGCTATTGTGGTTGTTTTCGTTTTTCGCGAAAAAACTCGTCGACTGAGAGCTCGATTCCAAAAATTTCAAGTTCCCCAAACGGACGCAGCTCGCCGACGTCTTCGGGAAATCCATTCGTCGCGGGACATCTCTCCTCCTCAGATTTGAGGAGAATTTCGTTTTTTTTCGGGAAAGTTTTGCTCCTACTTGCGTGTCGGAACGGAATGACGTTCGTTTTAGTTGTTTTTTGGCGTTTTTTATATTTTTGTATGCTGCTCTGCGACACGTTGGCCAATTTTACATGAAAATATCGCAATTGATATAGCACGAGTTCCGCTATCGAGTGTGCTGAAAGTAAACGTTCCGAAGTGATGCACTTCAGAATTAAATTCGCTTTCATTCGGTTTTCACAGTTTCAGCCGCTGCTCCGCGAGGGGTGGCTCTATTCTATCCGAAAATCACGATTTGTAGAGTTTTTACATTTAAATATTTTGGCGTTTTTACTTTTTTCCTATATTTATTTTTGCAAAGTTACAAGCAGAAC
This sequence comes from Agrypnia vestita, assembly GCA_016648135.1. Classification (NCBI taxonomy): domain Eukaryota; kingdom Metazoa; phylum Arthropoda; class Insecta; order Trichoptera; family Phryganeidae; genus Agrypnia; species Agrypnia vestita. Next base: position 570 of record JADDOH010013478.1, on the reverse strand, counting down.
AGAAAAGAATTATTTAACACTAAATCTGGAATTATTTTCAAACGATATTCATTTTTTCTTCAAGATGCTAAGAACGGCGCTCGAAATTGAATAATCACACTTGGGTGACGTCATTATGATAAAGCAGTATAGGTGAAAATTACTAGAAGCATCCATCCTATACAAAGAAGATGTTTGAATGACATCAAATGAAAAATTCTGCATACAGGTCTTTTTCTTGCGTATAAAGAATTTATAATGAAAACTTTGTTTTTATGGGTTAAATTATTTTTTTCCTGTTAGTTGCAATACACAATCTTTCATTTTTATTGTAGGTAAAATTTCAATTTTGTTTATTTATTTTAACTTGAGGTTCGAGGTAATTTTAGTTTGACGTTTTGTATAATTTTATGCAATCTATCGAATATTATTCATCTCCTCCCAGCATATGAGCATCGTTGGGTAAAACCACAGATCACCAAAATATATAGACATGGACTAAGTAAGGTACATTTCTGGCGCCACGTCTGGTGCCAATACGTTCGACCTGTTAAAAAAATACTACGAGCTTTTAAATTTTGAAACAATTAT